>KB677336.1:0-20941 GCA_000349165.1 Anopheles christyi | reverse complement strand
CTGATCATGCACTCCGATCACGATCCTCCAGCGATCGACAATTGAGATTGCGCGATTCGCGCTCCGCATTTGAACCATTACCTTCTGCCAATCTTTAAAAGTGTGTGTGTGTGTGTGTTTTTTTTTTTGCAGTCGCGATGTGGATGTCTAAATCTATCATAAAATTGACGACCGTGTTCTCCCCTCAGCGTTGCTCGCTGTATCGTGTCAGAAAATAAAACATTTTACTTCCAAGAAGCGCACCTTTTCGCTGTGTTGTGCTGTGCAGAAATTCCAAAACTCTTCAGCAAAAGCACGCAGTGGGTTACATTAAAACGGAAACCACATTCCGCAACCCGCTCCATGACAGTGGTTCTCGCACATTATTTGCAGCGCTGGAAAAAAAGTGAACCAACTCAGGTATCGATCGATCGGGTGCGACCTCTTTCACTGACCTGTCCGCTGATGGCAATTATGATCGGACATTCGCACCATACCGCACTAGTGGAGGGTCCGATAGTAATAATAATAAGCCCGGAATCGGATCGTGCGGAGTAATAATTACCCGAACGCTCTAAAAACCCATAAGCCTGCGCTGGGCCTGCTGCTCCCGACGTTCCGCCAGCTCAGTGGGACTTATGAATTCATCATTAAATCAATTATAATTACCACAACCGCGAACCGAAGGCCGCCGGACCGGTTCGTGTGATAAATCTTTTAGCAAAATCGCACATTGCGCGGGGAGAGCGCATAAGATTCCAGCACTCCAGTTGCACGATGATTGATAATTGCGGAAATATCTTCCCACTGGTAGGTGCGTTATCTCCCATGAGAGGATTCACAGTGGTAAAGCCACAAATATACACACACACACATACACACACACTTCACGGTGAGGCTAAACTTGCGACCAGGAATGCTACTCCACCCCACGGGGATGCGCAAATGGATCACCAGTGTTCTGCTGCTGATGAGCACTTTTACTTCAAGACTACTTAGCCAACAATCCTGTTTGGTCAGTAAGGGACAGTGAGTGAGATGAAATGATTAGGGCCAGGAAGAAAGTGTGATTCATTGCTGCAAATTGAAAGAACTCATTGCACCTTCTTATTACATCGCCCATTAGTGGTGGCTTTAACTAGTTCTGTATTGGACTTCATTAAAAGTGTGCTATTATCGACGACTCTATCGTTAAATACTTCAAGTCCAAAGAGTTGAAAAAACCCTGACAATCTTTTTGAAAATGTTTTCCATTGTTAAGTGTCCTGCGTTCCATTCAAACGCTCGATGCCCTGTAAAATTCTTTCTTATCGCGTACATCCATCAACATTCCACGGAATGTTCAATATTAAGCCATAAATTACACTGGACCATTATTATTCATGCACATAATACCCATTAAATGGGTTTGAAAATGCACCAACGAGCACAGCTTCACGTATGCTACATTCAGCGAAAGCAATAATTATGCTTTCACACTGTGACATTAAAACATTAAAAACATCATTAAGCACATTAAACATCGCACATCTTGTGCCCTTTAAAGATTACATACTAAACGCGGCGAAAAAGAAAAACCACTCCTCATCCAAAAACATGCCTTCAGTGTGATTCTTTCCTTACACATACAAAAAAGCATACTTCTACACTGTAGCATAGTTATTTGCAATTACCTGCAAACATTCTCGACTCTCTGGGGCCGCTGCCCGGATAATACATAATTAAGTGACACTAAATGGGTCCGATCACGGGATCCCTGCTAGTGGTGTTGGCGATGGTGGTTTGGTGCAGTTTTTCCGGCCGTTAGTTTCCACCCCTCTCTCGGTGCGATTGCTGGCTGACTTTTCATTAAGTCCCTGTGTGCCGCCGCCGGCCCACGAGAAGCCGCCACTTAGCCGGGCTGGTAGGTGCGTTACAATCAAACATCCGGTGTGGCGATAAAGTCGGCGTCGGTACGTTAACAGCTTGCTCGGCTGTGGTTGTAGAGGCTGTTTTTGTAAGTTAAAAATCTTAACGCTTGTTTTGCGAACGTTTTCATTAGCGGTTGCAGCGTCCAGTTCGCCTTCCCAGTTGCCACATGATAATGATAATCATATTTACCAACAACAGCGACGACGACAACGACGGTCATTGCGGTAATGTTTACCTGATCGGGTTTCCTCTTATCGTAGCACACAACCGGTTCGAACGGTGGATCAGTTTTTGTGTTGTGGTGTTTGTCCCAGCATGGTTTTCTTCACAGCATTATGCATTCCGATCAACACCGGTCAGTGAATATGTACGGAACACACGTCTTTATCGGCAAAGCCGCTGGCACGAAGTTGATCGATACGCTCCTAGTTGATATCATTTGTTATTTTACCATCGATCGCAAGCGCTCCCTTTGAAAGGCTCGAAAGCCACTTTTGGATCATTTTTCATGTATTTATTTTACTTATTTCTCTTCTCCCATCGTCAAGCAACGCGCGTTTCGCTTCTTAGCAATCGCAAGATAATGTAATAATTATGATAAACATGTTTATTAAATACAACAAGAGAAAAAAACATACTCGTGCGTTTAAGTAAATAAATGAAAGCAGCTGAAGAACAAGAAGAACTGCGTGATGTTTTTTTCCCTCTCCTTACGTGTCCACAAAACCACGCCTATTTGCCTTTGGTTTTCCATCGTTTCCTCTTTTACACCATTTCAGAACGACCGTCATGTAACGCAAGCTCCGCCTTTCTTCTCACTTGCGTGAGCAGAGTTTCTCACTACAGGCGATTATATTTTTAGAAATTTATTATACTGCCCTGTTTTTCAGAGCGCCAGCGAACAAATTCATTAAAATCGTACTCATCGTAACACAACCATAGCTTCCCATTTGCATAAGAATAAATGTGACACATTAATTAAAATTTATGTTTCCGATTTTCTGCTTTCGATATTGTATGGAAAGCTCACCAACAATGTGCATATTCCATAAAAAGGTTTGACTGAAAGTAACGTTAGCAATTAAAAAGATCCATAAAAAATATGTGTTTCAAGGACCATAACATCGTTATGCAATACAAAAAATTTAAATACTCTTTAATATCTATTTTACAGACAAAAAACGAATTTAACACAGGCGTTAATCGATCTTCTTAATCTCCATTCCATCGACCAGTTTGTCGTTAATCTTCCCCAGAGATACAAGAGTAAGCTTTAGCAAGAGTAAGCTTGTATAAAGAAAAAAACCCAAAAAACCCACGATCATGTTCATGTATCCTCCCCACAGTCCAATATTCGTCTACCATCGATAAGCTTCTCTGCACGCCTAATGGAAAAGGCCAATACGATTTGATGAATTAATTTTCCATCGCTTCGCAAACCACCAATCGAGCAACCAAATTCGTGTGCCATCTCTAGATGTTGTTGTTCGAGAGTTGATGGTTGGTTTTTTGCTGTTTTTGGTCCACATTGCCTTTGTTTAATCCCACTTCCACACGTCAAACGATTGTCAGTCTGCTCCGATCAAGGGGCCTAAATTTGTTTCTTATGTTATGTCGTTTGTGTTTGTGTGTATTTTTTTTGTACACTCGCCTGACGTTTCTCCGTATCCAGTTTGAGGTGAATGTTTTAATTATTTCATCAAGACGAAAATGACGCTATGCTGTGGTTTCGTTTTTGGCATTGATCGTGAAATTAGTCCCGGGAGAGCAGACGAAAATGAAAAACCGGTTTAAAGGTTACTGTAACACCGCTACACACAAATCCTACTTCATCTGACGTATCATGCTAATGGTGCCGTTGTACGTTGAAATTAATTTGAAGGGTAAAACAATTCAATCAACCAACCAACTAACAAGACGCACCATAATGCTCCCGTTCATCGCTCTGCTCACAACGGTTCAAGGTTAACCTTAAAGCTTGAGGAATCCTTGCTCAGCCACATTTTTTAACACACCGTTAATTCACTTAAGCGATGCGCGATGATCGCAAACATTTGCTCTTCTTCCATCTTTCTTCCTTCCCTCCTGCTCCAGAAAATGTCGATTGTTTCACCCATGAGCCAGTGAAGCATCCCAGGAGTAGCATTCTTTGTCCGATCAAACCGCGTGCGTTTTGAGACAAGCCTAAAGAAAGAACATTAAAAAAAACTACCGGAAACTGCCCGAACAACTACGACGATCGGTTGATCGTTGTCTCGTAAATTGAATTCACTCATTTTCACCGCAGCGCACTATGTGCGGCTGTGGTGAGCGCAGGTTTTACACGTGTAAAGTGCCGTCAGCGTCGCGGTCCGCATGGCATGGCATGGCGTGGGATGGATGATGTGAGTGTGCACGAGTCTTCATCGATTAATCGAGGCCGATAAATCCGTTACCAATCGGTGGCATGATTTGTGAGCAGCATCGTCAGTAGGCATGCTTGGCCCGCTGTCTGCTTGGCTTTTGTTCTCATGCCGCTGATCACTTCGCGGCGATCGTGTTCCGTTCCAGTGGATGAAAGCATGCGAACAAACTGTAAGAAAAAGGGAGGAGAAAAGCAGTACGCCCCACTGTGTGAAGTTCGTCCTTATCGAAAAGCCATTATTTTATGCCGCACTTACTACGAAACAAAGCCATCGATTTCAGCACGCCGAGAGAAATAGCTCGAAAATGTGCGAGAGTGAGGTCTGCTCCCTTCTGCAGCGTTAGCGAGATAATTCCATCCATTCCGGTCCGATTGCGATAAAGACCGTGTTTCAGCTGCACACGGCCCAACAAAAATTGCACGCCGTGTGGCTGAGGGCTTTTCTGGAGCTTTGCGAAAGTTGATAAAGAAATAATTTAATCATTATTTACACAGCGAGTAACGTGAGCGTCGTTATGGCTGTGCAGTTGATTGTTGGTAAAAACTGTTGGCAACAATGCATTAGTAAGAGTCTACGGGGCAATGGACGGGTTGAAATGGTTCTGTTGAGGAATGTATGAGATATATGATTTATTTTTTATGGTGAATGAGGAGCGTTCTCCCGTTTGAAATTATTTCACCTTACTTTCTGATGTTTTTCTTCATTTCATTGCAAAGTTCAAACTTGCTTTTTCCTCAGATTTTTTTCTGTATCAAGCTCCTGCAAAGTACTTTAAGCAGCAACCCATATACATCGCAGTAACGACAACACAGCAGTCAAACTTGTCCTCGGTAGAACATTGATCGACCTTCTCGGCAATGGCACACGCTTCTTGGACGCGATCCTTGGAGGAATCCTTACACACCGTCAATCCCCGAAGGCCAATGATCTCCAGCTGATCTTCTGGCTGATCGCAGTGTCAAAGAAGCATGTTCCTGGAACTTGTACTCATCAAACCCTCCGAACGGTAGCTATTTAGTGACATTTTCGGGAACAAACTTCATTGCTCCGACGACAAGACATCCCGCAGACAGTCGTTGTTTGCTGTCGTTGATTCTTCATTCCTCTCTAAACATCCTTCATCCTTCCTAGACAAACTTCCTTTCCTTTTTTTCCCTTCCTTCCCCCCCGGGACTTACCGATCGTTCTCTCATGGAGTTTTTTTTTATGCTAACCGTCCTTGCTGGATTTGCCTTGTCCTTGTTTGGTGCCAGGGATATAAGCCATTAGGACCACCGTTTAGGTTCCCGCGTTAACCTGCATCTTGTATCGTTAGTCCACAGGGAGTAACTAATATGCAAACAAACAAGCGAGGTTTCTTCTGTTAGGAAAAGTATCCAGTGTTTACACATTCTCTCTCTCTGGCAGTGAACACCTTCATTGCAGACCACACTTGACGCTATTTAATGCGAGTCGTGCGACAGCTTGGTTTTATAAGTGTCCTCGAATGTTGTTCCGATCAAGGTTTCGGTGGCGATTTGGGCGAAGGTCTCAGGTTCGAAGGTGTGCATGGAGTGCAAATGACTTACGCGTGGCACACGTTACAACCAATGAAATACGTTTTTCAAGGATACAGAGGACTGGTTGCAGGAATTCCAGTCAGAAGGAAGCTTGTGACGAGCGTGACTGCTTGTTTAGCTATTTATTAGGAGTTTCCAAGAGCAATATCAGTTGCCATACATGCATGTGTTAAACGATCAATCTATTAACACATGAGCACACTCAATTCCCCATCAATTCAATCTATTTTGAAGACTAAAATCGGACCTCAAGTTGATTGGATAGAAATGGCTCACCGTTCATGTAATTGAACAATCAGGAACGTTTGTGTGATTGAGAACCGAATTGTAGCAGCTATCGAACCCTCAGCACCACTTTGCGATTGATTTGCTTGTCTCGAAATGTGTCACCAGTGTGTTAAAAGTATTATATTTGAGCGTGACAACAGACGTGTTTTATTTTTATATATTTGCTCTATTGTGATGCTGCTAAAAATAACTCCTCTAACAAGCTGGAAGATGGCGCATCATTCTTCGATCACGTCCTAATTGAGACTTGATTGGTTTACTTCAATTTTCTGTCTAAAATTCTTCTGCTCGGCATGTCCGAGAATAGGTGAGAATTGAATCATCATATGAGTATTGAAAAAAAATTTTTTTTTTTTTATTTTCAATTTTGCTTGAATTCCCTGTAAAATATCAAAAACACATTATCTTAATATAACCGACCAGACGAAAAATGAGACTCATTTTCAAACCCGGGCAAATGGGCCGAAACAACACAAGAAAATTAGATGAAAATCAACCTTATTGCTTTTTAATTCCCCTCAACCAAGTACGTTGGTACAGTAATTGCTTTCCACACGGGGAAAAATCACGGAAACACGTTGGCTGCCGCTGACCAAAATCATATGTGTGTGTGTGCCGATGTGTAATTTTCAACCAACAAACCGAGACAACCGTTTTCTCTGCTTCCGTTCTCATTCTCGCTGTGTCCGGTATTTTCGGTACATTTAGGGAAAATGGAGGTCACTTTACTCTGAAAAGGTTCCGCAATGATGGCGCACAACGAATCGAATTCTAATCGGGTTAATTGTAGACCATTCGAATTCATTGAGCTGCAATTACGCACCGCAAAAGCCGCGAGCAGTGGCAATGTGGGAGATGGGTTGTAAAAAGAGTTTAAATTACACATTGAGGTTTCAGTGGTTTTTGGGTTGGTAATTTTCTATTGAAATTCCGAAACCGAAATAAAAAAAACTGCTCCCTCGACTCCCCACACTGCACTGACGCATTACGCAGTACGGGACAGAGAAGCTACTGGTCGATTGGTGGACGAGGAAAAACAGGGGAAGCAAAGTCAAATTCAATCCTCCTCCCTCCTCCATTGTACAAAAGGGTTGTGGAAAGTTAACATTACGCGTTGGAAAGCAATGGCCGGCCTAGAGGTGTTCGAGGATCTACAAGCTTGGCATTCTTCTCCGGATGAATTAGAGAGCAAGTGGCTCGGAAATTAGGTACTAAATAAAAAATCAACCTGCAACTAAGCTGTACAGTAAATGAAGGCACCACATGAACCGTCCGGTGGGGATGGCACGCCTGGACCTGTAAATCGAAGCAAAACAGTGAACAAAACAACGAAAAAAGCTGAACTTAATTTTCCCAGTCGGTGTTAATTGAAGAGTCCAACGTACCGCCATCATGATTGGCCGCAATTAGGTTTAATTGTTTATTTATTTACGGTTATTGTTTTACCGATTTCCGTTCACACTGCTGTAAGCAGTAGCAGCAGCTGCATGGAGCCTTCCTTTCGGAGCGCTTTTGCTCGCTGCAAAAGGGGGCACTTAAATTACAGTGTTAGAAAAAATACACTCAGCGGTGGGGCTTTCTTGCAAACACATTCAACCGGGAACATTCCATCAGTGCAAAGAGCGTGTTAATGAGGGATGCGGGGTGAGTGGAGCATTCGCAATAATCCACCGGATATGAAACCAAGGCAGAGGGATGCCTTCGTTCTATTGCCAGCGGGCAGCAGAAAGCTTTTGAATTTTTGGAGCAATTTTTCCGTCCACCGGTGCAATTATCGTGGCAGAAAACAATTACAGGCCACCGACTGTGTGAGTGTTGGTGGCCACTACCGCTTGAAGTCAACGAATTAATTAAAAAAAGTGTAATAATGATACACACACACACACACACTCACTAACGCACCTCATAGAGTGCTTTGCGAAAGCATTGGGTGTTCGGCAGGGTGATGGATACGGACACATGGGATGTAATGAATTTTCACTTCCAATCGGAGTGAACGGTAAGCCGTTGGCAGATCCGAGATGTGTTGCCGTTGCGCGTGAGAAGGAATGTGTGGGATTTATAGATTGCAAGTTGGTTTTATTGTGTGTGAAGAAAAGATGTGTGAAATGTAATGTGTACAGTTGGTGGAAAAAGCAAGCAATTGTTAGGCAATCCTTTTTATATGTTTTAAAAAGATTGCGATTGGTTCACAGCTTACTGAAAGTCATGGGCTCTTAAAAACATGCAATTAAAGTTATATGCGTTATTATAAACATATATTTCGAGTATTTATGCATAAAAAATAAAACATTCTTCTAAACCATTATTTACACCTCTCCACACTCATTCAACAGACTTATAAAAAATCCATCATATTGTTTCAACACAAGGTGATGGACCATCGGCAGATAGATATTTTTAACCCCGCTTGTAATACTCCATTGACGCGACGTGTTGAGATTTCAAACAAAACGACATCAGAACAAACATTTCAAGAGCAAAACTCTAACTTCGCCTCGAGCCGCCATTCCAGTGTTAAAAATTGGCAGAATCACTTTCAAGGCACAAAATGCACACAAGGATACGCATGATCCTAGACGCAACCATCATCACACACAAACAAAACAACAAAAATTCACGTCAACTGAACCAAAATGGTTTACCAAGAAGAAGAAAAAAAAAGACACCACGACAAAACCGCATCCCCGCATCGGGAAGCAGCCAGCAACAGCCCGAAAAACGGATATGCCACCCGCCAGAGAGCGGTGTGCAAGGGACACGTGTGTGCAGTCACATGTGAGGGGTTAATTTCGAAAATTATACAATTGAAAAAATAACATCTCGATTCTCGCAACCCGAACGCTCCGACGCTGGAAAGCCCGGTTTTCTGTTACTCCTTGCGAAACATCCAAAAGGGAAGCAAACGCCATTGGGGTTGTTGGCGAGGGAAGAACGCACCCCCTTTTCGTCGTGTGTGGTCCGACGAGTGAGCGAGCGAACGAGCGCGAAACCGAGATGGAAGACTCTACCCAGAGCGGGTTTCGGTAATAGAGTTGTATTGCAAGCACACGCACACACTCCCAAAGCGACACATTTCCCCTGCAAATTGGGTTTTCTTTTTTCATTCACACACACACGGTGGAAAAAACACGCCCATTTTCCTTACCTGCGCACCACTACTAGTGCAATCAGTTTGCCTTTCATCTCTTTTACTCTTTCATGCCCTCGCCTATCGGGTTCTCTTTTGTGTTAGCTTTCCGAAGACTAACACAATAAAAAATGCTACCCCTTTGCGTAAGGGAAGGGATGATTGGGTAGCAAAGGAGCGAACGAGATAGAATGGTGTGGTGCACATTGTTTCTGGAAGGGATGGAAAGCGTAGGGAGACAGACAGGCAGGGAGTCTGCGAGATTGAGACTGTCAGTCAGGGTGCGTTTGACATTTCATTTCATTTCATTTTCAGACATTGTCACATCACAATTTATCTCGTGCGTCGGTCGAGTGCGGTCCGGTTTCGGGTATATTTGTTCGACGACGTGTGACGTACGTGTGTGAGACGACCGGCGCAAAGCCGAAAACAGCCCAACAGGCACGCGACGAAGAAGCGCAGTGATTGAAGTTTGCTGTTTGTGTGCTGGCATCAAGTGCCGTGTTGTGTTGTTTGTATGTACAAAGACGTGAGTGTTTGAAGCGTGCTATTTGAATGAAGTTAGAACGTTGATAGCGTGACGTTGTGAATGCGTAGACGTGCATCTCTCCTAGTGACAGTGAATATTTAAAACATTTTTCATAGTGATTCTGTATGTTATTATCCGTTTGGGGACTATAAGCGAGCTGTTAGTAACACTGTTGAGACAAGACCATGGCCCTAGAAGATCGCTGTAGTCCACAGAGTGCTCCTAGTCCACCGCACCATCCTCACAGTAGCCAGAGCCCGACGAGCACGACCACGGTTACGATGGCAACGGCAAGTCCCGTGCCTGCAACTACCACCACTGCTAGCGCGACTAGTTCGCCTACCCGCGACGAGATGTCGCTAGTGGTACCGATCTCTCCGCTGCACATCAAGCAGGAACCGCTGGGCAACGATGGACCGCAACCAACGCAGGCACTACCACCTCACCACCAACACCACCACCACAACCTCCTGCATCATCCTCATCATCAGCAGCAACAGCCATCTCCACATCAGCCACAGACCTCTCCGCCCGCCAGCATATCCTTTTCTATCTCCAACATCCTGAGCGATCGGTTTGGCAAAACTACGACCGAACAACAACAACCACCACAGCCTTCCATTCGCGAACCAAACAGCCCAGGACCGATCCATCCTGCCGTTCTGCTACCCTACCCGCAGCACGTACTCCATCCTGCTCATCCGGCCCTGCTCCATCCTGCGTACCACGCCGGCCTTCACCATTACTACCAGCCTTCGCAGCATCAACCGATTGTGCCACAGCCTCAGCGACCTCTCGAGCGAAGGGACAGCTTGTTCCGGCCGTACGACATCAGCAAGAGCCCACGACTTTGCAGCAGCAATGGAAGCAGCTCCGCCACACCACTACCCCACCACCATTACCATACGGATAGTGACTCGACGCAGGATTCAACGTCCGCCTCGAGTCCCGCCATTTACGGTGATATCGCTTCCCCCTCGTCTGCTTCCTCTGCCGTCACCACACCAGCCACTACCAGCAGTCCAACCGGCAGTGTGTATGACTTTAGCCGCAAATCCAGTGCGCTGGATCATCGGGCTGCGTTGCTGAACGGGTTCAGTGCTGCCGCTAGCTATCCCAAGCTGCACGAAGAAATCATCAACAGCCATCGAAAGTTCCAGGCGAAACTGATCGAGTCGCAAACGAAAGCGGCACTGGCTGCGGCTGCTACCGCTGCTGCTGCAGCTGCTGTTACACATCAGCCACACATCCCACCGCTTGGAAGCTTATGCAAAACGGTGTCTCAGATTGGGCAGCATGTGGCTGGTACTGGTAGCTTGAATGGTTCGAGCACAACAACGTCCAATGGGATGTCGAATGGAGGCTCTGGCACTGCAACTGCCAAACCTACTCCCAAGCCTATTCCGAAACCGGTCAGCTCGGAAACGAACGGATCATCGTCGCAGGACGCAGGAATGGAGTCGTCGGACGATTGCAAGTCGGAAACAAGCAGCACCAAGGATGGCGAGAACGGAAGCAATCTGTGGCCGGCCTGGGTATACTGCACCCGTTACAGCGATCGACCAAGTTCTGGTAAGTTTTTTTGCTCCGAGGACCACAACAATAAGGTTTTGTCTTGACTGGCGAGGTGTAACAATTTGATTACATACTTCTCGCTATGCTGATGAACGATGTCAACTAACGGAATGGAAGGGGAAAATCAATAATCATACTGGAAGGTAGTTACCTTTTTTGCATTTTTGAAGAGGGAAGCTAATTAGTATGTTTTCCATCACTTCCCAAGCCGTCAACTGTCATACTGTTTAGACTTTTTATGTCTGAAGGTACAACACGAATGGACTATAATCATAAAGTCAATGGCGGAAAAACCGCAAAGCAAGACTGTTGATGAACAGTTGTGTTTATCTACCCGACAAATGTGACATTTCTGCCGTTTCTAAGGCATCGAAGTAGAAAAAAAAGGTCATTGAAATAGTTCTACTACGATCGATCGCTGTTATCGCACACACATATAAACACAATAGTTGCTAATTGAATCAATATATGCCTGTCCAGCACGAGAACGAGCAATAAAAAGACACTAACGACTATTAGACGGTAACACAATATCCATACATTCAATCGTACAATATTTATAGGATTTTAATCACGGTGGTCCTTCGCTGCTTCATGCTGCGGGCCCTTTCCGAATGATAATAAATATGTAGGGCAGCATAGGAAACCCCTCAAACGGCGTTAGGGTTTCCACGCGTAGAATGTGATAATTTATTCATAACCCTCATATTTCTGTTATCGCCTCACATATCCGTGAACTCGATAGCGCAGTTTTATTCGCCCTGCTCTGGACACTCGTGGCACTGGACGGACACAAAGCAAGGGGCCTCATTAGCACCCGCTCGACGCTCGGGGCTGGAATTTTCGATAATTTATAGCTCACGTCGATAGTGGGCTCTCGATTGACGCCCGCGGAAATAACGCATTTTCAACACCCAAAGTTGTCTTCTTTATGAAGACTTCCTTTACGCCGGGGTGTGTGTGTGTGTGTCTATTTTTGACTGTAGCTTCTTTGTGTGATATTTGCATTTGCCGCTCAAATTGGTGCGATTCGGTGGGAGTGATTGGCAGCCCGATAAGCTGGGCGGACGATTTAGCGCTCCATTAGTAAGAAGCAGCTTACGAAGACATGTTCAATGTACGCTTTTGAACGCTTCATCATGGTTATAGCTGCTTCACCTTGAAGTCACCATTTTATGTTGTGCAATTTTTCCAGCGCGCTTCCCTGCCGTCTAGCGAGTGGACATAAAAATAAAACAACTTTGCACGAGCTTAACGATTGCTGCACAATCAAGATAGATCGTTTAATTTACTTACAGACCGCCCCACCCAGGATTTATATGTTTCTCTGTAGGATCCTTTTCTGTGTCCATCTCCCAATGAAAAGCGGGAAAAACACCGATCGTACACCGCGAGTACATTAAGAAATAATAAATGAATTACCGCGAGAATGCACCATTGCAGACGCACACACACACACACAAAAAATGAAACTCGTCCCCGTCTCTCGATTGGGGCGACCAGCGAATAATGATGATGATTGCAATCGCGTCCATTTTAACTTACTCTCTTTCTCTGCAGCAATGTTTGTGTTGTGTGCTATTTCAAAGGGAAAGAGTGTGCAGTGCAATTGCAGTTTTACGATAGCCATCGCTACTGTTGTAGCTTCACTGGTTTGTTGCTTTTTCTTTCGCTCGGGGGTCGATTAATTGAGTCGAAAAAACGGAGGTGCGCTCGATAAATTCACAGGGACGGGAAGTTGCACTGGAATTGCTTCATTTGCCATGGCCAGTTGGGGTAAAGTTTGTGTGTTGCTGATGCTAAGAAAGGATGGCATGGAAGTTAATTAATTTACTATCGACCAGCTAGCTACTACCATGCTCACTCTGGCCCATTTTGTTGGTCGTTTTCAGGGACGAAATTGTTTGGAGTTCTCCTATAGCTAAAGGCCCTTGGCCAACTCATTGTTGGCGGGTTTATCGGAATGTTGTATGTACAACTTCTAGGCTGCATGGGATTTTTTTTATATCGTGTTTCGGTGGAATATTTAACCCAACCTCCCTGAACGCAAGCAACCTTAAAGCCAATAAAGCAAGCTGATATTTCAATTTATTAGAAGCAATTAGAAAAAGTTTCACCCTTTTCCCTAGCTCGAGCTCAGCGGAATGGTACCCGTTTCGTAACGTCGTTCAACAAGAACCAAGTTTGTAATAAAACTTTTTCCCTTATAAACGTTACGAAAACGCAAACGCTAGCATTCCTTCGGGGGTATTAAACGACCAAATTATTAAAGCTGTAAAGTGAGATCGTAAAGGCGATTTAATAGAAACTAATTCCTTTTGAGGTTCCCACTCGCACGGTACTTTAACTTACTCTGCGATGGGGCTCACAAAACTTATTCAAACACACAGACAAAAATCACTTAAATGTTTCCAATCGATCGATCGGTGTAACAGTAGCAGTGCTCACTTGTCAAACACGTCGTTCGAACAAATTAATTTCCAATCGTAACAACAACAACGGGGTGAAGACACCCTTTAAAGAAGCCTCAACACAGCTTCTAGGAAACTGTTCTGTCGACAGCTCATCTGTCAATCGTCGCCCTGCTGCGTTTTCGGGGCTGATAGGTTTCTTTTCCTATTCCATCCCATCTTCATTCCCTTTTCGATGTACATTCGATAATCGTTCGATAAAAAGAATTGAGGTCTAGGTCCATACTTTTTTACTAGTTTTTAATGGGGTTTCATTTTTCATCCATTTACTACGACATCCAGAATATTACTTTGGTTTGCCCCTCTCTTGAAACAGAACCAAAATTGTCAGCTTTCGTCGCCCGTGTCATCTATCGATCGGCGTTAAGTGGGAAAGCGTGCGTGCTGGTCGTTTTCATTTAAGTTCGGCATCGAGCGATGAAACCCTTTTTTGCCTTTTGCTTTTTTCTTTCGTGTGAACAAATGGGCACACTTTACTGTTTCGTTTATTTTTAGGAATGTGGCTCACCAATGCAAACTTTAAATGTGTTTCATTAGGCGAAATGATTTTGAGGAAAGATTCTTCGCTGGCACCTTGCTGTATGTCCAAGATGAATACCTTCCATTTGAAATGCCCAACAATAGAACATTCTTTTGGCCAATTCCAACCCGCCACACATCACAAAGTATCGCCTGGACAGTACAAACGGGTGTTAAACGGTATCACTAATTTGTGGCATCTTGTTGTGGGTCTACGTTTTGTGTCTACTGCTGCGTGGACAAATATTCACCGAAAAGCAACTCCACCCAAAACCGTGGAACACGCTTGAAGCGATTAAGTTCTTTGTTTATGGGAATGCGTCATCCGTTAGCGTTCATCAAAATTTTATTCCCTTCCATTTGTGACGATTTATTCGTCAATTTCGGTGTGCCCCGTTTGCTTGGTAGCGCGCATTCCCGAGCAAACCCCTTTATTAAGGCTCTATTAAAATGTCAAATTATGATAAACCATCGAACCGGCTGAAGCCTGACTTTAGCGAGTGAGTGAGTTGTAGTGCCTTATTTCCCGTGGTGAGCTTCGTCTCGTAGCTGCCGAAAAAAAGACAAAACAAACGGGGACATTAATATTCATCCGGGAAACTCAAGACGAAAGGACGAAGTATTCACGTAGCAGGGGACCGGGCAGTTAGAAAGAAAACAGGAGAAGTGGCTCGAATTAATTATCGAACTAATATATTAATTAGCCTTCCATTCCATACGCTCGGGATTACGCGCCCGGGACTTGCACGGTGTCGGAAAAAGCCCACTCGTACCTGACCGGGGGGAGAACCAGGCTATCCCAAAGCCTCATTAATTAGTGCGATTATTTATTTCGACTAATTTAAATGAAGCAATGGCTATGCAGCTAGACAGAACCGCTGTATGCCCAACAGGGGAGAAAATAGGGAAAGCGTTCGTGTAAAATTTATGAACCTCGGCGAAGGAAATTCAAGTCATTGGATCCTGTAGCCCGAATGCTCTCCCCCCCTGCCAATGGATAATCGTAAAAATGGCTTCAAAGTGAAATAAACACATTCTTCTTGCGAACGCAAACGAAACGCCGAAGCATCGAAACTCGGTGGGTCTTAATCTTATGGGAGCTTTCTTTCTGTCTCTTTACGACGGCCATTTTTGTGCAGCCAACTGCCATGCTAGCAGGGGAACCAGTGCTAATGCAAAACAAACAAACTGCTGCAGAGTGTCGGAGCAATTCTTGATCTCTCGGCGTTCGGACTCGGTGAAATAAACAGTATGATCATTTGCTTTCACCTACCATACCTCCTCTTCGCCATTGGCTCGATTTATCTCATCCAACGGTTAATTGAATTAGATAAGAGCGACAGTAATGATTATTTATTCACCAACGTTAATGCCCCCCCTGCCTGGGAAGGAATCTCTCAGGGCATTTTCTTGCCTAGCAATTTTGCAGTCGTTAAAGTCAGTGACATTTTTATTAATTTTCTACTTTTTCTTTCTCTCTCACAAACACACACAGGTCCTCGCTACAGACGCACGAAGCAACCGAAGGAAAAGGGCGAAAGCGAGGAGAAGCGCCCACGGACAGCCTTTTCCAATGCGCAACTGCAAAGACTGAAGGTAAGGTTTCGTTTTTCCATCATCCATCCTTTTTCTCCCTTGATTTTTAGTTTTTTGCTTCGCACTAGTCGCATAAACTCAGTGCAGTTTTGTGTACTCTTTGCCTATTACCATTTGTTCTAATCGTTTGCCATTTGTTTCCGCTTCCCTCTCTTCCCCCTTCACCACAGAATGAGTTCAACGAAAATCGCTATCTGACGGAAAAGCGGCGGCAAACGCTGAGTGCCGAGCTCGGGTTGAACGAGGCGCAGATCAAAATCTGGTTCCAGAACAAGCGGGCCAAGATCAAGAAGAGCTCGTCGGAGAAGAACCCGCTCGCCCTGCAGCTGATGGCCCAAGGTCTGTACAATCACTCGACCGTGCCGCTCACGAAGGAGGAGGAAGAGCTCGAGATGCGCATGAACGGACAGATCCCGTAAAAAGAAATGCATTCGGACGGGACACACACACACACACACACAGAAACACTCTTGACAACCATCGTATCCCCAACTTTCGCCCACCTTCTCACAGGGTACAAGTAGCGGACTTCCGTACTGAACGATGACACTAAGCTGGTTGGTTCGATGGTGCAATACTGAGTGGGAGAGTAAAACAAAAAAAAAAAAGGATCAACAAGCAACAAAACCCAGGGAAGGTGAGACGTCCTGAAGGTGGGGACAGCAAAAAATCAAAGCAATACTATAAAGTGGCTAATACAACACGACAAGGTTATCTACTTTAAATTGATAAGGGCTACAGATGTTTGTAAATTATTAGCTTTCCTCTTCTCTCTCTCGCTCTGTAAAGCAATAGTAATTCTTTTACAGTTGGATCATATTGTCATATTGTTTAGTGAAGTGTACAGCGAGTTTGTAAATATAAAAAAAAAAACAATTAAGGTAGGACTTAGAGACAAATGACAAAGCTAACCAGTTTTTTTTCTTTCCATTTTGTGGCAAACGTACAGTAGTACAGAACGTTGCATTCAACAGATTATTAGCAGAACAAAATCTTTAACATGCCTCAAAAAGGTTTCATTCGTCAATCAAAGAAAAATAGAAAGATAAATAGATTTAGAATAGAGTTAAAGGATTCCAAAAATGTTTTTCACTACAGTTTTAGAGCACCAGCTTAAAGAATTTAGAGTAAAAGTTGCAATTTCAAGCGTTCGCTCGATAGGAAAAGAAAGAAATGGTAGCACATTAAGCAAATGCAAGTATTATATTATCTATAATTATCTATTATCCTTATAAACGATTAGAAAGATCCCTCCTAGCTATTAAGGAAACAGCTAGAGTATATATAGAAAGCATATGTTGTATAACAAAAAACCATCCGGTATTAGTGCATAAGTATACGGTGCGGATGAACGCATCGGCAGCAAAATGGACCGCATCATTATAGCTACACAAACACACACACACACTTGCACACTCTCATGTGATATCGCGAATGAAGAAGTAAATTAAAATATGAAAATATTCAAAACAAAACATTTTACATTTGTGCTTTTATTTACTAGCGCGAACCAATCAATATTATATCACAAGAAAAACGGCTATTTTTATACGCTAGACGGCTATGTTTTGCTTCATTGCTATTTTTCAAGCTCCTGTTTTATTGCATTGCCTAATCATGTTGTGTTTTCCTCGTGTTGCTACCGTTTGTTTGTTCTTTCTTTCGGTGTGGTTGAAAACTCTCGGAATGCTCGAAACCTGTGAAGAAGTGACGCTGTATTCCGACGCTGTGCTCATGTTGCTCAATCCATCCGACCACTAAATGCTACCGTTTCGATGGGACCCGACTGCTGTAAATTCCAGTAGCAAGGCGAATGGCGATTGAAAACATTCGCCCGGCCAGGTGATGGGGAAGGAGAAATTTGAATATAATATTCCAAGTGCTCCCCCATTTCGTAACCAGCCGGGCATCAATTAATCAACGGCGAGCTGACGAGAGCAAGCCAAAAGCCTTGCATTCAAGACAATAGCATTCGGCGCTGAAGGTGTGCACTTCAGTCTGCCAACAACACTGGGTGAGTTGTTGAAATGTAAAGAAAACGAAACGATTCGGTTGCTTTGCAAGGTAAGCCTGGGTGGACGAAGAGGAAAAACCTTGCCCGTGTTTGGATGAAAAGCTCTCGGGTAGCTTCTGTTTTTGGTGGCCGTTTCGAGACTGACTTATGAAATACGGCCGAAACGCTAGTGGTAGTGTTTTCTTTGATTACTAACTACATTCCAGCACGAATGCTCAAGTGTTCGAAAATGAAGCACCCCTTTTGGGTTTGGAATTGCCAGTAGCAAATTCAAAGGTTGCTGAATCGAAGGGCGCTCGAATGGATGGACGGGACTGTTTCTCTTTCTGCAAACGATTGAGTGTCCACCATTTTGCAATTAATGGGATCACTCCGGTGGAGGGCATAATTAGCATAAATAAATTTTGAGATGGAAATGATCGAGCGACTAGAGAGGGAGAGTTTTGAAAGGGTAAAGTAAGTCATGATGACGATCGTGATCGTTCCAGTCTGTGTAAGGTCGTTAAGATAGTCGAGAGCGACAAAAAATCGACTTTGATGTTGCTAGTGCGGTACATCATGGTACTTGCCAAATGATGTACCTGCAGCCACAAGTCTGGTAATGCGATCTTGATAAATCAAATTTCTTTCTTGTCTCAATGAAACGCTTACAAAGTGAGCATCTGCTTCAGATTCGGAGCTTTTCCTTTCAATAGTTTCACCTAAAACAGCGTGATAATTTGACCAACTCGTCTATTCTATCTTTTTAGTACCTTATCTTACGGTATGCATCGAACGGGAAAAGGTCTCTCATCTAGGACTGATACGATCGAAATGAATACTATCCCGAGGGTAGCGTTTTTGCTTAATGATTTACCGTTTAATTAACAACCAGTTCTAATTGGATACACACACACACATTCGAAGTCCAGCAAACCGACAATATGGACCAAACAAAATCCGGTCCAGTTTTTTCGCAATATGAATTTTTCCCCTTTCCCGGAAGCAAATGAGGTAAGCTTTTGGCTGATCAGCGAAAGAAACAAAGTGGAAGAGTTTGAGTATTTTTCTTTGCTTCCACCTTCATACCGGACGATCATCAAACAAATGCTGTCTAACGTTTCGACCGCACCCTAAAACCTCCCTTGCAAGAGAAAAGCCATCGTTGATGATGACGATGATGATGGGAAGGATGATGAGCCGGTGCTAAACGGTTTCCCCTTCTTTGTTATGGTCGCTCCCATCCATCCCCTTCCAGGTCAGCAGCCACGGGGTCGAGATGATTAATGGAGTGTAATGGTTTATTCATGGTGGACATAAGGCAGCGAATTCGGTTCTGATTTAATTAATTGGACAGCATATTTAGCTGCCTTTGTTTCCAGGAGATTCCGAGATATTATGATGGTTGGTTGTTTGGGATGGTTTGCATTTCAGTTTGATTGAATTTCCTATCAAGTGATGATAATGTGTGGCATAAATCAGAATCAAATGAAGTTAGAGGAGAACATGATTTGTTTCGTTTATTCGCGCTTTATTTCTGTAACTTCAAGATGTATAAATATGAAGTTTATCTTCAATTTGTTTTCCCTCGATTTAAATCCACTCCAGCTGTGAGTGTTGTTCATATTTCAGAACTTGTCCTTTATCCTTTCATTACCATACTTGACCCAAGTATCAAACACTTGGGTTTCTCCCACCCAATGCTCAGCCAGAGTATAGCAACACGGCCATATTACATCACGCCGTGTCCATATCGAACAATTCGTACCAGTTTAAAGACTTCTCACTCGACCGACCGGTTGTCACCAACGTGTCCTACACGCAGACACACACACACACACACACACACACACACACACACACACTCTATCAATATGCAATTCTATATGAAGTCCTTTTTTCATGCTTTGAAACATTTGCAGTCGGATTTTATTACGCTCAACCCATGCCCGGAGCGCATCCCGAAGCGTGATGGAGAATTTCAATTAAATTGTTTGAAATTGTACCCTTCAGGGTTTGCCGTCCAGTGCTGCCCGGAAATGAAGCAAATCCTTTTTCACACAACGATTGTGCAGGTGTCGGTGGGTGATTGATCCTTTCGTGAGTGGACACTATCATTTTCATGCCCGAGTTGCACCGAGTGATTGTTTCGAACTGGATCATGAACGAGTTAAGGAGTCTTTTTGTATAGGTAATCCTTTCATTATGAAGCATGAATGGATAATTTATGCATCTGTTCCTTTGCTCAATGATATCCGTTTGGATTGGAAAGTAAATTGATAGTAAATTGTCGTTTTCGTTGGGGTTTTGAATATTATTAAACTTCAAACAGTTTATACTGAATGATCAGTTCACCTTCTTACTTCCTTTTTCAGACACTCACACAAAATCACCTTCAAGAACACCTTCACTTCCGTTCGCCGTATATTTGTAGTAATTTACTCTCAGATCAACGAAGCCGACCCGCTCGCTGAAACGGATGATGATGATCGTTGAAGCCTTCGGAGGGACCGTAAATAAATCCGTAAACTCTATCACTGCACCACGCAGCTGCAGTGTGTCGGACATTCCGATTGGCGGTGACACCAGTAAAAACACATCATTCGAAACACCATTCCCGAGCCACCTTCCCGATTCTGTGTGTGTGTGTGTGCACCTGACTCCCGACGACCCTTCCCGATCTTCTGGGATTAGACGATGGTGGACGCCAGGTTCTGCAAGGGAATAATCCTAATTTATGGGCCCACTTCCTATCACAGCCTCGAAGGCACAACAACAAAAACCACACGATTTGCCTCATGGCCACAAAGCTTCACAAACGCCCCTTTAGAGAACGACCTGTGAAAACAGGCCCCAGAAATGTGATCATTTCGCATCGATAATCTTTTGCGTTGACGTTTTCTGCTTGGCGGTGGAGCCGGAGCGCCTCGATTGGCTTGATTGGTTCACGGATTTCCTTGATCCGATTGCGAGCTACCGTTCGTTT
>KB677325.1:0-18702 GCA_000349165.1 Anopheles christyi | reverse complement strand
TAAGCACACACGCAACTAAAGCAGCTCCCAATCGCAGCAAGCAATCGAAAATCATCTTTTCCAACCACTTGTGCTGCTCGATCGACTATCATCGGACCGCTATTGAAAAGAGCGCTATTCCCAATCGGGATGCTACATTGTTTGGAGGACCTAGAAAACAGGTAAGATACATCGAGAGAGAGAGAGAGAGAGAGAGAGAGAGAGAGAAATAAAAAGACATGAAACGGTGCCTGGGGGTGAGATTCCCAAAGTCCGGCACCCAATCTGCTCTGTCCGGCGGGGGACCATATGTGTGTGATCACAAGCTGGGTGAAAACTCATCATCTGTTCGGGATGATTTGCTGTTTGACGGAGAGGAGACGGTAATGGTAGGAATGTTCCCTTTTAATTTGCCAACGAAAAGCTAACGCCAGTTTACCACTTCCTCGTTGCCTGTATCAATTCTAGCGAGGAGCGTGTTGGAAACAACACTACAGCATAAGAATGAAAAATCATAATCCATCGAAGAGAAGGAGGTTTGATTGGGTTTCGTGCTTACGTTAGGCATACGGGCGATGGATTGTGGAATAAAATTCAAATTACCCAAATCCTTTCACCTGTTTATTGGGAGAATGTAGCCCAAGGGCAAATTGAACCGTTTAGGAAAAGACCAATTTACTTCATCGTTTGAGATGCTATTTGGGGGCCATTATCGATAAACGGGATGTATGATCGATTTGCATATGGGGCTCAGGGTGTCCTAATTTTTACAACAAGTGAGCTCAATTATGATGCCTATTTAGGACCATGTTGGTTTAATGTTTTACTTCTTCACCAAATAGTGTGCTTTGACGATCTGTTCTTTGGATTGTTTTGATCAAAATATTATGCCATATTTTTCCATATTTTCGTAAGAAATATATTTTAGTATTATTTCTACTAGCGTTCAAGTTGTGGCCGAACTAATGATAACCACCTCCTGCCAGGTTGCACTGCCAATCTCAAGACTCATTAATCAAAAAAGATTATTTCCTCTGCACTGCCGACTTCTCACAAGTTTTGGCGGAAAAGGTTTACCGTTTCCCGGGGGGAAAGGAAACAAATTGTTTTGATTAAGTTTCCAACCGGGAGGCTTAATATTTGCTAAACTAACGCAATGCTCACGGCAGGTGTGATGAGCGCCAAGAGGTGCATATTCGGTAGTGTATTTGCCGAAAGGTGTCAGCATCCCGTTAAATTGTTTGATTTGCACGATTATCTTTCGCTTTATCTGCAAGGGGAGCGTCATCGGGAATGGGGAAAATTTTGTTATGAAGAAACAAACTAATTTTTCACTACAATAATCACATCACAAGTTCATCTATCCCTGCGGAAAGCTCGGCAATCATCGTTCGTCTTACACAATGAATGCCATTATTTTTGTTTCATTTTAGCACATATTTTAATGAATATTATCCGTAGACTCGACTTACAGCGCCACACCACGTCCAGTGACCCGGCATGTGAGGATGATTGATGTTTTACAGCCACGGAGATGTTTCGTAACCTGCTCTTCTGATAGTATCGCAGCTTAAAGACGAGGCAGCCGAAAAGTGGGCAGGCTAGTTTATACAGCTCTTCACCGTAACACAAGTGCGTTGCCAGCTTTATCGCAAATCGGATCACCATGCATTGGTCATCAAATTCAAATAACTTTCCGATGAAATCAATCATAATATGTTTAGGTTGGGAGTAAAAGTAAAGTCTCCTATTTCTATCCCTCACTTTTGTCGCTGCTTCAACGTGTCATTGACCGCTCCGCTTAAATTCCGGTTAGCACGAATAATCTGTTACCCAAACTTGCCACCCTTGGGATTGCTCCAGGATGTGGAAGGTTGAAGGTGATCGTCTTACAAACTTTCTCAAATATAGATGCTTGAACACGTGTTGCTATTAACATGATGCGACAATGTTTCATATTAAAATGTATAAATGCCCGAGCAATGTTTTCATTTGGTTCACCATAATTGGCTATTCATCTCAATATCTTTCTAACACTTGTTAAAACAATTACGGCTAGGAATTTAATTCCCGAGTGTTGAGCTAAGCAGCCACTTACTTACCTAAAGCGATGGCTTGAATTTTCCCTCGGGCTGTAGCTTAATGGACCAAATCTTGTCTGATTAGTGTTAAAAAACGTGTTAACGAAGCTACGGTGGGTGTAAGCACACGAGAGCAAGATCGATCACAACTCCCAGCCACTGTGTGCGAAGTAATGTGTTAATACTGTTAACCGCCTGCACCAGTGTCACGCTGCAGTGATCGCTATCTGCTGCTGGCTGCTTTCCCACCCGCTAGCTGTCCAACAATGCGGGCGGACCAGGGTAATGTACCGTGCCAAATGCAATAGTCCAGGTTTGTGCCAACAATGAATTCGACGCTCTGAGGTGAACGATACAATGCCTAAAGGACAACGAATGCTTATGGCACCATAATTTGCAAACCCCACTTTGCTTGTGGAAGCTTTGCCAGCATTAAAGCCACCTGTTATGCCACATTAACAATCATTTACTGACTCCGTCGTCGCTGACTCCAGGGTAGTAAAATTTGTCTAACTCTCACCTAAATCGTTTCCTACCATCATCCGTTGTCCTCGATAAAGGGGTCAGCAACTAGTAAGAAACCATCGCAAACAAAATCGATAAAACTAAAGCGCTAAACCCATTAACCGCAATTTTGTACAGCTGCCGTTTTTATTTTCTTCTAAAATTATGTTCACCCCCAAACAGCCAAACAAAACCTCTTCTTCCGTTTGCTGATCTTAATCCGTTACATCCTAGAACCACCGATAATTAACTCTCAGCATTCTGTTTGCTCTACCCTCAATCCACGTATCGATTGCGCTTTGGGCGTAAAGAAAAGTGCTCTGTGGTGTGCTTCTGAATTCTTTCACTGAGCTTGATTATTTTCCCATCCTGCGTGGTGGTGTTGTTTTTCACTCTTTCTCACATCTACCACACAGTTATTCTAGGTGCCTACAGTAAAATACAAAAAACAAAAAGCAAAACCATATTCACACCCCAAAAGCGGTAATGAATCTTCTGTTTTCGACGCCTTTCATCGATTGTTGGGAAATTGATTATCCTCAACGCTAAACTTCCCAAGCGCTTCCGCTCGAGCAGGCTAGTGATTGAAGTTAGCGGGAATAGAGCCTCCACGAGATCTTCCACGATGCTATGGTTTTGGGGGGAAGCAATGTAGCAATGGGAGAAATGTAATTCCAGCACGGCACTTTTTGTAATGATGCAGTCAATAGTAATAGTATTTTTTTAAGCTTCCTCTCTGTTTTTTCCTGGCCGGGAATGCTATTGCCTATGACCTCTCGATACCAAGGAGGAAACATTTGTTTGATCATTGCACGTACCGAGAAGGTCAAATGTAGAAGCTTTCGATTATCTTTTTGTTTTTCCTTAGATTGCTTCGCTATCTTCTGCATGGTAATGACTCGTGTGTGGAATGTTGAAGTCAGATGATGAAGGTCAGAAAGTTGTGAAATGTTAAGACACTGTGTGAGCTTCACACCTTTACCTGAACTATTTTGACTGTACATCACCAATCACCGTAGGTAGGGTTGTAAATAACTTTCCTTTGTTTATTTATTCAACTTTCATACAAAAGTGTTTTTTCACAACAACATAAAAACAAACTTTTGCAATGCCAACTCTATAGTACTTTAGTAGTAAATATTTAGAAATATTTTCCGCACCAGCTTTAATCTGCAAACTGCGATGCAGGAAGAAAAAAAAACCTGCCTCCCTTCATTAGTTCATTCCACATCGCCTGTCCAAATGTTGAACGCATTTTATTTCGCAAAAACTCAAAACAACAGCAAATAAAATATAAAAAAAAAACAACATTCCACCCAAAATTAAAATGTTTGCCGGAAAAGTGGTTTCCACTCACGATCGACCACCAGTCCGGTACGGTGCCCAAAATTCGATCACGTTGACAGGCGCAACTAATCGTTTCCGGTTATGGCGGCACAAAGTGAAATTATTTGCAGCGCCCACTCTGTTTTGCACCTCCAACCTCCCCCACGGTTTGGTCAAGAATTTCGACACTTTCCTATCGAAACAATTTTCTATGTGTTTTTCAGTGTTTCGGAAACGGCTGTGGCTAATTGCAACCAGACCACTCACCGTCCCAACCCAACCCGCTCCAAACCCGTTTGACTAACCAAAACCGAACGAAAAGAAGAAGAAGAAAAACATTAAACCGGGCGGTTAAATTTCGTGAAAGCGCATTGCCAAGCCCCAGCACAGATACAGATACACACCGAGGAGCTGTCAGTTTGAAAACGGTTTGACGGGCAAAGACTCGCCAATCGAAACGATCTTTGTACGTTTTTTGTTTTTTTTTTTTTTGGTTTGGTTTGCTTTACCCTTGTTTTGTTTTCACCAGCCATCGTCACGACGTCCAAACGGCGTGGCACGCCGAAAGCTTCCAGAGCAGAACTTCACTCGCGTGTGTGCATACACATACACACACAAGTCAACAAAAAGGGAAGGAAGCGGCCCTCCTGGGTGAAACTGGCCCCGACAGCAAAAACCGTCATCCCTACGCTGTGTAAGGAGGCGTTTCCGGCTGGGAGTAGCTGCAAATTTATCGACCGAATGCGCGCCTCCACCACCGCGCTTAGCTGATGAACCGATAAAGGGGCAACCAGCTGAACAGAGAGACGCTCGGCTCGGAACGCAATCAGATCGTAACAGCAGAAACGAAAGCGAAATGCCACCGCCAAGAGATTTGCAAACGGGGTGGACGGGCAGATTAGTAGTAGCAGCAGCAGCATCGGCTGGATGAAGGGTGCCTAGCCCTGTAATGGAGTAGGCAAAGCGTGCCGTTTTGCAATTCAATTAGTGAGGAGCGGACTGGTCTGTAAAGGTACGGGTGCCTCCCGGTTGGAAGACAGAAAAACTTTCGTACGATTTTACAGGAGGCTGTAAAACTTTATAGAATAAACTGGGGTGCGTTTTTTTGTCGTTTTGCTAACTGGACAGTACAACAGGTGATATGGATGGAGTCAGTTTCAAGCATCACTATGGCTTTTATGCTACGCAATAAACCGATTCGATTGTAGATCGATCTCAAAACAAGGTTAGAGGAGCCGATGAAACCCACATCTACTAGACTGGTTCCAGAAAGGGTAATAACGTTCTAGCAGGAGAAAGTAGGTTAAAGGACACACACCATAATGGGGATTGGTTGTACAAACACCACAAAACACTTACAATTTTCTTGCCGCTTTGTTTTGTTCTGCTTCTGTATGAGTCACACTGTTTCTTGTTGATCGCCTTAGCCTTTGCCCAAATAATGGTACCAGCAAACACTATTTCTCACTAATATTGGATAGGGATTTTTTTTTCTCAAAGGAAACGCTTCACTAACGGCACTGGTTTTGTCATAACAGCACACTAACACTTACTCACACACACAGAAATCGCTTAATCACATTCGGAAGGACACTCGAGGCAACGAAAGGCGTGTGAGTTCCTGTTCACTTGGGCCAACCACTAGGAAACACACACTGTCACAGACGCAAGCGGGTGGTATAATCATGGAGGAAAACCTGTACCTAACCTGCCCTGAGCGAAGCTTGTTTTGTTGTTGTGGTTTTATTTTGCCCTCTTGCTCTCACTTGATAATAGCCGTCACCGGATCGTCACTTTCCTGCTGCAACCGGATACAGGGACAGAAATCTTGCGGATCACCGATCGATCGTGAGATGAAGCGAAACAAAAACTGTTCCTTCCCTTCAAGCGGTTGGGTCTGGTGGAAGGAAAGCAGTTAAACTTCACGTGCACGGGTAAAAATAAAACGTCGTCCACAGAACCGAGGGAGACCCCAACGACAAAACGCTACTGATCGCGAGACGTGCTCGAGCAAGACTGACGCAACTGTAACTTCAGCGAGCCGGCACAGCGATCGCGCACAAGAAACTCACCACGTGAAGAAAGTTTCCCTCGCAGGTCTGTGCAGCTCCAGAGCAACAGGTGAGTTCAGTATGGTGAGCACTGAGACGAGCACGGTGAGATGCAATGCATCGATTCAAAGAGAAGCACACAGACGCATGTTGATATTTTGGAATTTTTGTTGTTGTTTGTGCCGACGACTTGTGTGTGTGGAGGCTTTTACTGATGTAAGAAAATGATCGCTGAGATGTGTTGTTTTGACCAACATATCCCTGTCTCCGAGACAAAGTGAGCGAGAAAAAGAGTGAGAGAGAGAGAGAGAGAGAGGGCAAGAGTTGAGTTGTGATAGTCGAGCGTAAAAATGGTCGAAAAATAAAAGCGTAAACCAGTGCAGTTTTATTGTCTGCAAACGAGGAGACGGGCGAAGTGGAATTAAAATTCCCCGCAACTTATTTCCCTCCCAGATCGATGTACAGCATTGGTGGTAAAGAAATCGATCATGCTCGATGTTTTTCGGTGGGCTGTGAATATAATTACTGCTTATCCGGCCGCCCGTCAGATAGTATATTGACCTGCTTTAGTTTCGTTGCATGTAAGCAATCCGATTACCGATAACCTTGCGCGGATGTACGCGGATAATTACTTCCCGAAAATTTCCCGACCTAATGCTACGCGGATTCGGGGTTCGGCACCCAAGCACAAACACACACGCACATTTGCTTTGTAGGTGTTAATTATTGCTATCCAATGGCTGTTCGAGGTGCTGTGAATGAACTCTGTGGTTTTGGTTGGGAACGGATTGATCGAATCGATAGCGATCGTTAAAGGTTAGCTGCTGGGTAACCTTTGAGGTAATACTCATACTACAAGAGAAACGCTTTCCACACTCTGGTCCGGTTCCAGTGTTGGACGCTTAACAAGGCAGCCGATATAATGATACCCAATTACTCAATCCTCATCAACATACTTGATGCGTTGGGAGGAGATTGTTGCACCCGCCATTGCATAGCCATCGGTGGACGCGCACTCTTCACTCAAAACAAACTGTCGCGTTTGGTAGGGAAAATTGTTCCAGTTTTTGCTGCCGTTGTCCCTTTCCCTCCCCTTATTTCAAACACTTTTCCTGGCCCGGTTTTTATACTCCCTCCTCCACAACCCATCGTTTCCCCGCAATGAAACTAAGTATTCGTAGTTGTTTACATCGATCAACGCGCCTGTCGGAAAGACGGAATAACTTCCCGATCCACCGATCTTGCGCCGTGCCGTGTGCGTTGCGAGTTTGTCTTTGCGCTTTGCTCAAACTCTTTCGTAATGTCCGTATCGCGTCCACAATTCCATCGCACCTTTTCGTGCAATGTCATTGTGCGAACAGAGTGTTTATGTTTGCGCGAGTGTAAAAATATTGGTTAAGAAGTACCGTTTTCTCTTCTACTGTTGTGTTGTTTTGTTGCGGGGAAAAGAATCAACCTAAGCACAACGTTGAACGGTGGAGGGAAGGGATTAAGCATAGCTGCAATGGAACGGTACCAATCGGGCACAGCGAATACGGAAACGATCGATGAAGAGCGCACAAGTGTGCGCATCCTACGGACCTTGACATATTTCACTGCACCGCTCGTAACGTAATACGACAGTGCATTGCCGGGGGGGGGGGGGAGGGCTGACGGGCACGGTTTCCCTAATCGCAAGGGTTGCCTCACTGTTTGCCACCTTACCTTACCTACCACACCGTAACGGTGCGAACGGTCGGCGGATTGCAATCACATAATAACGAGGCTCGAAAGGAGATGGAAAGGTAACCGCAGCAAACAACACCCCTTCCTTCACAATACGATCGTCCGCGCGTCTGGTACGGGTACCCTCACTGGAAGCGGTGATTTATTTTGGGCGGAAAACCATAACTTTGTCCCGAAAAAAAAAACAAACAACAAAAAGATACATATTTGGCCACGAACATTGCTCAATTGGTTGACAAATTTTCAACACGCTTAAGGCTAATTTAATTTCACTCTACACTCTTACATACATGAGAGTGGTTTTCTTTCATTTGGTTACACAATTGTTTGGCCTTTCCAAAAAAAAAAATTTGTGTTGGATGGCTTCACCGCCCCAATTACTTTAAATAGACCCACGCTTCCGCTTCACCGAATACTGCGTTCTAAGACATAGTCAGTGATTGTGAGAAATAAAATAAAACAATTCATTAATGGAAAACACACGAATAGAACCGTTTGGTTCGTTTGAAAGCTCGTTAAAGGCTACTTTGGTCAGTGTCCAGAACGGTCATTGATTTTGTTTCTATTTTCGAGCACACAATTAGTGCGGGCGATGATAAAGAGCCGGCGAACGACCAAGATGTGTCAATTCGAACTAATAGAACCGGTACCAGGCAAGTGTTTTCAATTAAAGATTCAACTTCTAAACGTTAATGCTTTCAATTCGTTTTTTTTTTTGCTACATTTGTTATTATCTTTATGAGAGAAAGATATATTCTTCTGCCGAATCGTATCGCCTAATGTGGATCTTCCTTCGTTCACCAAAGCCAGCGCCAGCGACGGTGCAATACTGTTATAATCAGATATAGTTTTGTGTCTGTTTTTTCTTCCTTTTTCTTTGCACAATGGTTGATTGTGGCAGGTGAAAATGAACCATCCAGTGCGATAAGAATGTGCAGAAATAAAAGCTTCTTCCTGGCTTTTGGGCAACCGTACGCCTGGTTACGCCAATCAACGGTACTGACGATTACGCCTCGGCGGGTCGGTAGATTTAAGGCCGGTTGTGCATTGGCAGAACGTGGGATGGATGCAATTAGCATTTTTTCTTTTGGAGATCAGGAAACGCAAAGGTGCTTTACGGAACTGTGTGACGAATGTTGATAATGTAGTTGATAGCGAGCCGTACGGGACACATTATCACGGGATAATTACACGCAAGTCATTTGGATTACAAATTGATACACCGATGCGGTGGTTTATTGCAAATTTGCTGGGGCATCTACTTTATCTTACTTTCTCTAGCTATCTCGCACTCGTTTTATTTACACATACTTAAATTTCTTTCTTGCTCGCTCTCCCTAACTTTTTCTCTAATCGCTCAACTTTGGTCATGTTCCGTAATCGATTAATGCTTCAAAAATGAACTGAATGAGCAAGAACAATCTCCATACCACACATCGCTGCATCAAGATCTCATTTGTTAATCGAATAATGTAACTGCGCTGCTCATAAAAGCTGGAAAAAGTATGACCAACAAAAAAAAAAAAAGAGGAATTAACAAATGCTTCTATTCAAATCGTTTCACGGGATGGCACAGCTGGAATGGAAAGAAAATTGATCGGTGAAAAATGATTAATGAAAAACAAATAGCCACAATTTGGGCTATCGTGCTAAACACACTTAAACACCAAGCGTTAAGCGATGTTCACGCTGGTTTGGGTGCTTTTTTTTGGAAATCGTTTCCCGAAAACCCAGTTGCTTTAGCGAGAGATTTTCTCCTTCCTAACAAACACGCGATTGATTGACCAGAATCAAGCTATCGGTACATCACACGAACGATTCCCGTTAGATCGCCGTAAAGAGGTGCCAAGTTGTGGCCCGCGCACTGTGATTGCATTTTCTTTGCACCAATCTTTATTCCCCCCCCCCTCACGCCCCCAAGCCACTCCTCTTTCTATCTTGCTTTACTCACAGGCAGTGGGAATTGAAGAAAAGCTGCTGCAAAGGGTAATCCCCTTGTTGGTGTGAGAAAGAAAGCGAGTGCGGGCTATGAATGAGGAAGAAAACACTAAACTCTGCACTGCTGCCGGTATAGCGCGTAGAGGAGGGAGCTAAAGAAACGTAAACAACGTTGCACTTCGTCAAACAATATGAATAGCAAGTGGGATCGCATACGGTGGCAGGGACAGCCCCCTCTCACTATCGAATGAAAAGTGTTTGTGGCCTGCAGGAAGAAATGTGTAGCACTGAGAGCGGAAGCAGCAACGATGTTAGGACAAGCAAGTGGCAGACCTTCGATGTAATGCAATAGCTCAAAGGGTAACGGATTTGCCGTTTTGGTTTGCTGAAGAATGTTTAGAATTTGCGTCACACTCTATTGCACCTCGCTCGTGTGCCGTGCCATTTCGAAATCGGTGATGGGTTTCAAAGTTCAACAGTGATAGTTGCACTTTGGACATAAAATCTAAAACGTATGAGCATTTCCAGGAAATACATTTTAAAAAATCGTCCTGAAATAAGGTTTGTTTTATGATTTGTATGTTAAGGGTTCATCGCTTATTAAAACATTGTAAGTCTTTTGTTTAAAAGGAAGTCTTTTTCGTGCTAAAAGTTGGAAGGCGATAGATTATGATTGAAATGTTCAGGTTTTTGAATATAAGTTGTGAAAGTTTGAAGTGTGAACAATAATTTGCTCTTAATGCCATGTTTAATTTGTAATTTTACTTTCAGTTACCTTCAGTTCAATAGTTTTGACCTTCAGAGAAAAGTTTACTTCCCCTGTTAAAGTCCCGTTTGGCCCATACAATTATGCAATCCGCAGCAATATTGTATTGATAGAATCCGTACGATTTTGCTTGTGTAGAATAATACAATTCAAAGTGAAAAAATGGCCTTCAATTATTGTATTATTCGTGTATATAAAATTATTTTGTGACACAGAAATTTAAATTGAAAAGGTTGAGTCGTGTACGCAAAACTTTGCAGCGTTTCAACCATTGTTTATAGCGATGTTGTCATGTTCGATGTTTCTATGTTTTTTCGCTCTCGCTCCATACGCCTAAAGGTATACTTTTTGCAGAACACATATCGCAGCACAATGGAAAACGAACGTATTTCTTTTGGTTTCTGTTTCGATTAAAAAGTAATTTTAAGAAGAAAAAAATCAAATATATTTTATTAAAATTATATTCAACGTTGAACATTATTATGATTTATTGGATAAATACAACATTTTAACGCGTTGATATTCCTAAGCTCATGCAGTTTTTAAATTTAACTTGATTTGTCTTTTTGCTTTAACTGATATTTTACTGGAAACAGAAGGCTGATGACACAAATAAGTGAGTTTTACTTTGAACGTTTCATGATAAAATGTGACAAAATGGTGTCTACTTTTCGCTGATAATCTTTTTTTTAAACGAAATTCGCCAACATTTCAACTGGCAACAGACTTCTACCACACGCCACACAATCAGAAATCTTGTTTGCCATCGCCCAAAGCCACATTTTGACGGTACGGTGTTAATTACAGACTAATGCTGCCGTTCTTTCCTCGAGGGCCGTGGGCTAGCTCTTGGCCCATCGCGAGACAGGTGACATAATTTCTTTGAGCCAGTTTTGATCCCCACCACACTTGCTTAACTGTTCTGCTAATTTCAAACTGCTCAACTGACCAACATCTCTTACCTGTCGTCGCAAGCTGGCTCCGTCGACACAAGCCCTCGGCCACCGGGCCAGTACATTGGGGTAGCGACTAGGAATGCCGTTCAGCTACCAATACCAGCAAACACATGCGACTGTATACAGAACATTCCAGTTTGAAAACACTGTACCAATCGTGTGCAGTTGGCCGTCATGCCTTCATTGCTGGTGCACCGAATAGTTGGATCCTGCTGTCCGCTAATACCACTTCAAACTGTTATCTAATTTCATTCTGATTTATCCATGATAGTCGAAACAATTTCAGCTATCATTTCGATGCGCTCAAAATCAAATCAATTGCATCAAGTAAGCTTGTGCTGGTTTGTATTTATACGAAAATATCTCCCAGTGAATGATTATTGCTCGCTTGAATTGTTACCCAACCGTCGCACAGCACATTCGATCCAACCGACTGATCTGCATTGTTTCACTTTCAAGACAACGATTAAGGTTAAACTGTTGCACTCGGTTGTTCGGAGGAGTGCCCCAGAACTGTTAAAGGTTGGATTGAAACGGAATGTTTTGACTTGTGATGGTGTTTGTCATCGGTGTCGTGGTAAGCTGCAAACCGTACCCCGATCGATATTTTAATTGAGCCAATCCTTCGCATTCTTGAATTACACTTCACTCTACGGTGTTACTTTCCAGCAGGCAAATATTTTTATAAGTTATTTTTTACAAAAAGAAAGAACCACACCTGCCACAAACACACACACACACTATACACAAGCAGAGGAAATCAACAAATGATCTAATCTGTAAACTATGCAGCTTCCAATGGAACACAAACACATTCCATACACTCCTGTTCACTTTACCATTCTGATTTTGTCCCCCCTTTTTGGCCTGCCGTCCTTATGTGTCTTCTTTGGCGTTTACATACAATTTTGTGTCAACACACAAGTGGACGCATCGATGCGACCCGTTTGAAAACTTGTTTTCGAAATCGTTTTTCCTCGATCAACGAACACATTCGACTTGCGTCTCTACCGGCTGAGTCGGCAGACGAGTCGGCATGATATCATGATTAAAATAATAAAAATAGTAATCATCAGTTTCATCATCACCGTCATCATCGAGGGCTGCAGCAACAACAGCACGATCATCATCATGGATAAGAAGGGGGTAGACAATTTTGTAGCCCTCAAAGCTCAGCCGGCATGGGACATGGGCTTGGCCAGTCGTAAATTGTAAGCTCCGGAGACGATAATTATACTCAGGCAAAGCAAAATGGGATTGAAATTAGAACAAAGATCTTCTCAAACTCTGCGTGGTAGGATTTGGTGGAGAATTTAAGCAAAGACAAGACATATTAAATATTCAAATCAATTCCATTGTATTTTTACATTTTTACCCGTTAGCAACATGAACGTAGACTTAAAACATACGAAATGATGGAAGGGAGATTTTTGAAAGCAAGTTATTTTTCTTGAACGATATGTTAATATTTTAAATCGAATCAAATCATAATATGTTTTAAATCGTTTGATCAAACAATTCTGGAAAGAAAAAAACCTTTTTTATCTTGCAGTATCAATCGAAATAACTGTTGTACAAAATAACTTTATACTTTACTTACTTATACTTTATACGAAAAGCTGGCAAACCCACAAAGCTCTTAATATTCAGGTGTTTATATCGTAAAAAACTTTCTGCCAATAAAAGTACAGATAGAAAGTCTAGTGGCTTCCTCCATCAACCACTACCGATCGGTTACATGGGAGATGGTTAATCAGCTTCTATTAAGCCTGTTAGAGAGGACTAGGGCAGTACTACCACTAGGAAGGAAAGGTTTATGAAACCACCCATGTACACCCTTCCGATCTGATGCAGCCAGATAAATGCGTTTGGACTGGCGACTTCCCAGAAACACGGCAGCCCTGACACCGCGTGGCTAATGCTCTTGAACGTCCGTGCTCCGACGGTCAAGGTTCTTCCTGCTGGGTGGTTTTTATGGTTCAATTAACTTTCAAAACCAAAAAAAAAGGTATATAAACACATTTACCACGTCTTTCTGCACTGCCGGGTGTGAGCCGGTGGGGTTGATATCTTCCACGCAGGTGAAGCAATGCAATGAAGCCCGGAATCGTGTTCATGCGGCGGTTAGCAGCAGTGTTCCGGAGACGGCCACTTGGTTGGTGGATGGTGGAAAAAATCTCAACATTCACCTGAGCACTGATCCGCGTCGGGGGTCCGCCCGTTGACCGGTCAGTCCAACAAACTCGTGAGAATGCGCTGCGCCGGGGTCACGATTAGAATTGAATCGACAATATTTAAAGCATGGGAGCTTCTGGGCGGAAAGATGTGGAAGTGTGTTTTTTTATCTTGTGCGGAAAGGTGACCAGAAGGTTTTGCAGAAAGCAGCAGTTCAGTTTCATTGCCGAGTCGGGTGTACTGAAGATAAGGTGATAGATCACTAGAATTAAACTACAATGTAGGAAAATCCGTGATTAAAAATCGTTGTTGTCTCATCCTTTTCCTGTTTGTTTTTTTATGTTATTTTGAGCGATGGATTATCTTTCAAACGTGTTTAAACGTGTGTGCAAATAAGTTCCTAGAGCAATAAAAAAAATGGAATCATAATTTTGCAGTTCAGTCGGAATAAATAAGAAGAGAATTAAAACAAGAATTATAAAATAATTATAGGAAAATACTTAAGTTTTTTTATTATAACATCATTTTCTCTTTAATATTCTAGATACATAAGTATCTTCAAAAAACTAAGTTGAAGTTCAAACTTTCATACAAAAATTATATTCTTTTCAATTGAACATATATCTTTTTTTTACATCCCGTAAAGATCACTCGTTTAAATCATGTTTTGTTACAACATTCGTTACAACAATCATCGTTCCGAACCACCAATTGAAAATGTTTCAATTAACACACTGCCACTTCACTTATCAACGACCACTCGTAGGACCAACAAACGCATCACAAAGGGTATTGGGAAATAAAGTTAGAAAAAACGGCTCTGGAAATATACACGGCAGGTTGTATCGCGTACCGTCTACTCCAATAGGTTTTGCAACTACATACCTCCCGAACCACCTCACCCAGCTACGTTCATTACACTTCAATGTATCCATTTTTCTCCGCTACTCCTCCAAGTCTTAGCGAGGCTGCTATCGTTTCGATCCATGATCAGTTCTTCTTCGTGTACCGATCCAGCTAGACACACTGGGCCTAAAGCTGCGTGCTTGGGTAGGGTGATGCGATTTTTTGCGCTCTCTTTTTTTTTTTCATCCTACGCTCTGTGGTACCGCAGCCCAACCGCAGCAATGTTATGATTGAGTACCATTTGGATTTATTATGTATTCGATTATCGGACAAGCGTGCCAATGACGTAGAAGGTGCGGTTTTTGCGCAAGCACTTGCGGAAGGTGCGTTGATAAAATCGTGCCGTATAAAAACGCAGCTCGTACATGCGCATGGGAGGTGCAGTCTGCGTTTCGTAGTGTGTAAGAATGTAGCTATTAATTAAAGCAAACTGTTTGGAATTGGAGCTAGTGTATCCAAAATAACAAAAAAAAAAAACTAGTTGGTTTTTCGATTAACTATGGTAGTTTTTCAACTGAACCAATAGCATACTGTAACCATTGCAACTGTGATCGGGCTACAGTGTGATACAGATCGTTTAGATGTTTTAAATTAAGATCCTAGAAAAGTGGGCTAATTATTGATTGCCAAATTGATAGTATGTTGCCCTTAATTTACACGCACACAAATCTTCGGCCTAGGCAATTCTTTCTCCCAAGCTAATCTACACTTGTGCACGATTACAATTTGCAAAGAGGATCTTGATCGATTGCACCTGTAAACAGACCGGTCCACTCAGCACCCCGCAACAGTAGCTGCCTGCATAAACAAAATAGCGAACCAGCTGTACAAACGGAACCGTGTGCGGTCGCGGCACGAGGTTGCTACCCTTTTGTAGCGTTCGATACCGTTCGATGTATCGAAGAAATCCCGCGCTCGGTACATATTTTCACGTTTGCAAACAAAACACAGCGGCAATCGAAGCAGTAGAAAGCAGCTACCACCGCACACCGTAAGCGGTTCCTAATTTTGGAGCTATTAATTGCTTTTCGAATCAGCATCGAGCGTCCCTTCCCCTGCTCGTACCAACTATACATCGGAAGCTTTTTGGTTGTTGTTTTTTTTTGGTTGAAGATTTGCGTTTTCATCAAACCATGGATCTAAGACTAGTCGCTCCTACCAGCCCTCGTTTAACCGAGCGAGGCAGCGACAGGAAGCTAAGCACACACACCTCCATAATTAAAGCTCCACTGTTCACATATCCCCACTCTGCCCTACTGATGAGTCAAGCCAGTCTGTCCTCGTACGCTGTGGTGGACCTAATTTTTCCGATTGTCGAGTCTGTTTTTTAAATTTCCCTTCCGTTAGCAGTCCAACACGTGCGCTGCATTTTTGGGTTTTAGGCCGTTGAACGAGCGGGAACAATTAACAAAAGGGCCACGCAGTGTCGGAACGCTCTAAAGGGACGAATACGTTAAATTGAGGCGAAGCTAAAGTGCACCAGATTGAAATGGTGCGTAATGAAAGGGAAAGTGGTTCGTTGTAATCAAATTTACTCACACGTGTCATTTGTTAATTCCACTAATGTTTATACCGTCTACAAGGAATTAATAAAATTTGTTGAGCAAAGAAAGAAACCAAGTTAAGTGTCCATGATAGAGAAATATCGATACAGATATATGTACTATACTCACACTGCTATACCAATACCGTTTGCATATCAACTAGCCCCAAAATGCAATCATTCCCCTTTCAAATTCCATCTGCAAGAGTATGCGCATGGTTCCCGGGGCATAATGATGGCTTGCCCCTTTGCTTATCTGTGTAGCCCAGCATACAACTTAATAATCGCAACCCTTACACACACTCAAACACACACACGAACACGCATCGTGCGGTCACCACATACTCTTGCCACGTTCAACCGACCGAACGTATGCAGACTTTTGCCCGCCGGTTTCGCCACGTCATGGTGAGCGTATGTTTTTGCACAAAGGCAGCAGCGAGAGGCAAGTAAAAAAAACACACACATCTTACCACCATCGAGAGAAAAGCCCACTGCCATTGCAGAAAAAGTAAGCCAACAGGTAACCACTCCAGCCCTAACCACCCTAGCCTGACAACATGGCCAGGCGAGCTAACACGTTGCTAAACCGGTATGTCGTGGCGTTCCTCACCACAACGACGTTCTCTCTCATTTCTCGATTGGTAGGAGAACCTAAGAGATGGAGGGCAGACAGGGAGGACAGGTTAAAAAAGGCGAGACTAACAGACACACACACACACGCCGACTGATCTCGCGCACAACTCTCACGGGATCTTTGAAATCATGGAATGTCGTTTGGTATGTTTTCCGTTTTGACGGTGTTTCACCCTTCACGAGCAACTGCGTCCTTCATTTTCGAAACAACCGAACATTTCAAACGAAGCACCAGACACCATGATCTTTATCCCGTGGCTCATCGCAGGTTTTTTTTTTGGACAGGGATAGACAGGCTGCTGTGAATGCGAGTGATCATCGCACCGAGATGGTACAAATGTCGCACAATCGCACGCGCTTAGACAAGCTAAAATAGTTTTTTTGCGGAATTTTCTCCCATCACGGGAAGGTGCGCCTAAGGTGCGACCCCTTGAAACCATAGTAAGGCTTATTGCGGCTCCCCAAAGCCATGGAAACAGAGGTGAGAAGTCTTTAAAATGGGCGAGTGTGCGAGGCATGTCGGGATGGCCAGTGTCAGTTGGGAAGATGAACAGGTTTCACATTCCACAACTCGCATTACCTCTCTCTATATCTCTTTGTAAATACCTCTCTCGCACACTTTTTCCCTCTTCTGTATATTTCTACCAATCCCGAAACTGTTTAATTGCTGACAGTCCAGCAGGTCCACAGAAATATATTGCAACAGGTTCATAGGGCAATGCGAATAAAGTTTATTTCATTACTTTTGATGAAATTAAAAAAAACTCATTTTCACATTTTATATAGCTAAACCGAAGCAATCGTGGTTTATAAAGCATTTTTCAAGTAGGTTTTGAAATGTGAGCGAAACAGTTGCTTGCTCGAGAGAAAAACACTTATCTAATTTATCTATAATTCTGTTCTATTTCGCCAAGTTGTTTGAACATTTTTAATTTACATTTTAAATTACAGGGAAACTTCTACATTCTTAATTATCTTTTATTTTTCAAAAAAAAAACGATTCAATATCTTCAAATAAATCGAGTTAAATTTTTTTATTAAAAAAGATTTCTTCTATAAATCACTTTCATCCGGTTTGAGTGTTAATTATTTTACATCCTAGCCAAACTTCCTCTTTGAAAGTCCAACACATACCTCACACTAATGCGAATCATTCGGCCAAACTCACCCCTACATTTTTTGGAGAACCTACATGATAAAAAAACTTGCTTCTACCTTTGCCTACGGCACTGAATGGAATTCAGAGAAAAAGAAAGCGTTTTCCCTTCTTTGCCGATTTCCTGCAAGAAAGAGAAAGGTGCAACTCACCGTCTAGGAAACACAAACGTCTGGTTTGCTAGGTAGGCCAGCCGTACAGTCAGCGGGAAAATCCATTCGAGCGACAACATGTGACAACGTGAGCGGATGGAGTGAGCCGGTCAAACAAAACCTCAACACTTTCCAATTTCTTTGCCACTTTAACAAAACAAATTCTTACCTTGCGGATCATTGTGAGCATAGGGACAAGTTCCACACATACACACCATCCGAAAAACCGTACGCATCGATTCGAGGTTGATCATCGATCGAGCACCACCTGTCGAACAATTTGTTGACGATTTCTCTCGCCGCATTTGTCTTTCAAAGGAGAGTTGGTGTGGGACAGGGTGGAAGTTAAACGAAAGAGTGTAAGATGTGTACGAAAGCGAGACCGATTGCTTGAAGAAATGCTTCCCCTGAAGGGGTAACGAGTGTGTGCAAGTGCGTGGAGAGGAAAGGTAGCGTTTACTTCCACAATTAATCACAGCATTACATTCCGTGTGCGGCCGTTGTCACCACGGCATGCGGATGGTTCATTCACAACTTTCCGAACAACCGATACGGCACGGGAAAAGTTATGCGGCCCTTCTCCAACCAGTAACATTCACCAACCGTCGTCGTCGGCGTCGTTATACGATCGGGTCAGAGAGTGAAGCTGGTAAGAAAGTATCCAGCCGGTGAAAATGGTGTTAAGTGACAAACACTCTAACTGACGGACGCTGACCATGACCAAAACGAACCGCATGGTGCCAGAGAATGTCGTGCGATATGCTTCGGTTACCAATCATGGAAAATGGGATGAAGGGGTGTGGGGGGT
>KB677314.1:0-18672 GCA_000349165.1 Anopheles christyi | reverse complement strand
TTGATCGAAACGAATCTCGGGTGTAGTCAAGGTTATAATAATTAAAATCGATCAATCTGGATGGAATTAATTGGGATTGGTTTTGCGTCGTTTGGAACGCATTGGATAGAATGAACCTGGCGAAGTACTTCCAAGAACAAACATTTTGTATCTATTTTTTTTTTTTTTTCGTTTCGTTTCGTGTTTCAATCTAATTCTCATGTTTCACAATTTATAGGACGTGTTTGTTAATTAACGTTTGGGCGTAGACAAGATTTGATAAAAAAAAATCCGCTACGTGTCTTGCGGCACGAGCACACATGTGTAGCGTGTGAGTTTTGCGCATGGAGTTGCGCGTGGAATGTGTCACGCACGCTTAGCAAAATGGCCATAATTGAAGGATAGTCTTCGGATGGTTCGGCGACTTCGATTCAGTTGATTGCCAAAATGGGTAGGACCGTTTTTTTCTTGTTATTGCGTCACGTTACTTTCATTTCCCAATGCATTAGTCAACCATTTGGTGAGTGTTTTCGTTCTTCTTTTTGCATGCAAACATTTGTCGGATGGCCTGCGGGTCAAATGAAGTGAATCGATTGGAGCTGTGTTGGCAGAAGATTTTTTTTATTTCAATTTTTTGCCTCTTTCTCTATATCCATGTTTGTTTGTGATGGTGAAATTTGAAAAACAGCCGTACGAGAAGATGGTATTTCAATGCCGTTTTTTTTTTCTTGTTGTTGTCCTGTTCCTGCCTCTGTCTGTTCGCCTGCCTTTGTACATATGAATACAAATCAAAAATATATCGCACTACGGAGGGGAGTTATGGGTGTGTCAGGTTGAATGGCGGTCCTTTCGTAAAAGAATGCCAAGATGACATTCATTTCACATTGGATGGCCTTCGGCGTATTTATTGGGTGGGGTGGATGGCAAATTCGCGAGAAGCAAATAATTTGAAATAGCGCGACAATTAGCGCACGTATGCTAGAGGTCCTGTTTGTTTTATGATGACGTTCGGTAATGAAAAATAGGTAATAAACTAAAAATATATTTAGATGTAGAAATTTTTGATCAAAATCATCTTTTGACATTCATTTATAAATCCAAAGAGAAAATCAATTAAACACACGATGAACTGTTAATGTCTTTAAAAATAATATTGGATTAATTAAAAACCTGTTATAGCAAAAAAAATGCAAAAAAAAAAAACAACACATTTACATGCAAAGGACGTATCAGGTGTGGTAAAGCAGCAAATAACATCTTTTAATGTCCATTCTTGAAAGCCATTTCGTGTGATCTAACCAATCCATCACATAACAAGTGACAAAGTTTAACGTCGCAACAATTACGCCTGTGTTGTAAGCAACAGCAACAACAAAAAACAACACCTTTCAAATTCAATCTATGTCTGTAATTTGAAGGTGAAAGTGATAAATTTAGAAGAAGCCAGTCACAAATCGCGACGCACACAAACACTTCCCTATTTCCCCGAAGAAACATGCCATAAAACGTGTGTCTCGGAAAATCATCCTAAAAATAATATTCAACCTACCCACCCAGTCAGCAGGCCATTCATTACCGAAAAAACGTGAAGCAAAATGTTGTAAAAACAGCAACAAACAAACAAACCAACTCCCTACCCTTCCCATACCAGCTACTCCCCATCACCCCCTATCCGGGTGGAAAAGCAAGCGGATTAATATTATATAATTTCGGCTGTCTGTTTATCCTAGTAGGCCGAGTAAATTCCTTTTCAATTTTGTTGGTGACACTTTTCAGCGTCCTTTTTTAGTTTTGCATGATGTCACATTTTTTGTACTTTTTCCCCTTTTTCCTTTTGTTACACACCCCCACAGTGCTCTTGCTTTCTTTTACGATTGTGATCGTCGAATTCTATTTATAGTGGACATTTTGGTTATTAATTTCAATGGTATGTGATAATGTTTTGTGTGCAAAACTCATACAAAGGTGCTCTTTCCTCCTTTTGCGTATAAACAAATATGGCTTCCTACTAAAATAACGTGTAAATAAAATAAATAAAAGTAAATAAAGAGTTTGTAGAAAAATGCGTTTCCATCCTAAGAAGCAGTACCTACCCGCAAACACACGCCTCCTCATACAAGTATGGTCTTTTGTGTGTATGTGTGTTTCATTTTTGGAGGTGTGTCACCCTAGTAGCGTTTCGGAACATTAGTGCAAATTGCGGTTATCATCATCGGTCAGGTTTGGTAGTGTGGTAGTGCTGATGGATGCTGAACAGCAACAGCCACCCACACCCTTCGCCATTGACGCAGCATGCGATCGGCCAATGGCCGTGACCATGGCCATTTTGAATTGACCATCGTACTCAGTAGCCTTCCTGCTTGCTGTGGGAGCAGAGGGGTGGGATTGGTTACTTTGATTGTCAAATCGATAACAAGTGCTAGAATGAATCGGAGAGTGAGAAGAGTGAGAGATCAAAGCAAGCGAGAGCACAATGATGACGTTTGAGAGAGCGCGCGCGCGCGCTTTTGCCTGCGCACACGTGACACGTGTTGGAATATTTTCCCCTTCAAACTCGGAATGCTTACTTTGAGGCTGGCAGGGTTTATGGCGCCCCTCGGTCACATCCATGTAAAGGAAAAAAAGGGAAGCAAAAAAGCGGTATGTTGGTGTGAAAGCTATCACGCGGAACGGTTATTTTGAGACTTTTCTTTCACTGTTCGCCGCTGCTGCTTTTCGTTCTTTGTATTGGATGTGTTTATGTAAAATTTTACACCAAAGATTTCCCACGCTTCGTGCCGTCTTGAAACATTTTGCACGTTCACGGTCTAAACGGAACGATGATCAATCGTTGATGTTTTGCCGACCGTTTCAAGATAAACGTGCGTCCTTAACACTGATACTTGTGTGAATTACTTGCGCATTAGCGTGTACTAAGCTAAAAGCGACCACAAAAGAGGGTAGAAGCCGCTGGCCGTTACTGGTAGAAGCAAGTGTGTGTTTTTTTTGCGATACACACTCCTTCACCACCCCCCGTTTACCACCATACTGTGGAAGCGAATGGCCAGCAGCACAGTATATAGATCACTACAACCCACGTATATCACAATCGCGACGAGTGAATGGGATGAGCAATTAAATTGTTTTCAACGCTTCTCAACTTTAACCTGTGTGTTTGTGTCTTCAGCCACACACACAAACGCTGTTAGTTGTGATTCGTATCGTAATTGCACCGTGAAGTACGCTGGGATTTGCGCACTTTTCCGGTGAATGATCCGCGTAGCATTGCGCCGGTTTTTGCTTTTTGCTAGTTGAATCAGTTTCTAGTTGATTTCGTCTATAAGAATGGTTGGAAAATTCGCTTGCGTACAGTGACCATGAATAAGTGTCCGATCATTGGCATTGTTTTGATTTGGTTGCTTTTAATCGTCCTTGAACTTGTTTGACGCTGCCAAAAAAAGGCAATCAGGATCAAATGTGTATGAGGGAGCTGCCATAACGGAACCTTTGAACCCCTTTTGCCAAGGATAACTTCTTTCCGGTTTGTCGGTAATGTGTAAAATGAAATGTGTAATTCCTTTAAAGTTTAATAGAACGTAAACAACGTAAACAAGCACGAAAAATCCTTCAACCGTAATTTTGTGGAAGAAGGAAGGAAGGAAGGTAATAGCGCCAAGGGTAGAGCTGTTTGTGGACAAAGCGTTTGGACCCGGAAATATTTGGCCATGAGATTGTTTTGAAGCTCACGGCGATGGTTGTAAAAATAGAGTACAAGATTTGTAGTTTTTTGTTTTATTTTTTGCTTCTATATTTTGAAGCCGGTGTACCTGTTGGACAAATATCAAAAGTGTAAACAATTCTTGGTGCCAATCAGGTCCTGTATGACGCCATAAACGGATACAGTTTTTGGGGGTGGGTTTTCTAACATGTTCGGTTCGAGTTTTCAGTGTTTAATGCGTAATAGGTGATCGTATTACTTATTGTTAAGTTTTTGCTAAAATTTTACGAAAAATACTACGAAACAAGCATGAATGAAACGACTTGCACACTGTATTTCATAACATTAATCAATACTACCTTGCCCATGATCGAGTGAGCCAGCAAAGCGACGTTCAAAGTCCACCATCGAGAACCCAAGAGTTCTATCAGTCGATTCACTAAATTGTCAGCATGACGGCAGCCGCCCCCAAATATTCTTGTCCCCCCAACCGGTTGCAATCGCACCCACTAGATTGCTGATGAGTATTGATGAGCGTGACAATGTCGCTAACGTTGGAGTTTTATTTTTAAAGGAAGTTAGTGCGCGCCAGCTAACAAAAAAAAATGGCCTTGTTATGACGCAGTTTTATCAATCGATATCGATCAGAATGTCGTTACATTGATATGATTCCTGTCAATTGATGGCACGCAGCGAAATGGTCAGTTGGGTGTGAAAATAAAAACGTGTGGCGCCACACGTTCGTTCGCGTAGATTCGACAATTGGCCCTCGATCGGCGACGTGCAGACCGAACAGCCAGGCGTGCCGTGCCCCCGTTTGACATGATTGGCAATTGTGAGGCTCGGCTCGTTACGCGAGAAATTACGAACCGCAATCGTTAAGAATCCGCAATACCCTTATGCTGCTGCAGTGTGGGGTCACGGGCGCGTGTGTCAGCGGTAGAATGAAGCAAAATAATTTTTTATAAAGCGTGCCTGGGTCCATGTTATCATTGAGGCTGAAAGAATTATTGACTAGATAGAACTAAAAAAAAAAGACTAGAAAAATAAAAATGATTTTTAATGTTCGTTTTAGGCTCCTTTTTTGTGAGAACATTGATTCTTCTTGAACAGTGAACACCAACTTTTTGATTTTCATATTGTTTGCACACAAAATTAATCACCTGTTAATATACCTGTTGATAGTTTTTTAGTGTTTTAAGTAGTACAGCTATCGCTTAATAGATGGCGCCACATTAAAAATCATGTGTAGGATTCATACAAAAGCGTATATTTGTAACCTTGTTAACCTTATTTATTTTGATATAATTGTCATAGAAAATCTGTTATTTCTAATATTTAAACAAATCACCAGTTTTAGGCGTCGATCTTCTTTTTTTGTTGTTTAAAAATGGGTTGTATAAAAATCGTTTTACTAAAAAAAAATTTAATCCCGGTCCGATGACACTGCACTGTGAATCATTCCTGTACGTTTGTACGGCACATCCTGTTGGATTTTTTCTAAAACTTGAAAGCGTGGATGCAATAATTATTTTACAACGCATCACTATTACTAGGATATAGAATTCTAGCGTCCATCCGGAACAGCACGATCACGAGCATGGAATTACCCCTATTCACCAACGGCATGTTCTCCTGCTAGTTGCGTTAATTGAAGTTACTCGCTTCGACATCGGAATGTCATCCAGATTGTTCCGTATTGGTTTTTGTCGAACACAGATGCAAAACACACACCCAACCAGTGAGGGTGGATGTTAATAATGAGTTGCGAAACGTGCTGAATCTTTTGCGTCATGCAAACAATGGTGTACATTGCACGAACGCACACTCATTTGCAGGATGGGATGGGATGAGGGAGAGAGCGGTCACTTGGTAATAACGCCGCCCACCAATCGAACTTCCGATGAATGACACGATGATTCAATGAATTAACTGTTCATTATGTTTGTATTGCGTTAATGTTGCGTTTTGTTGTATTTCATTATGTGACAGTATGATTGCGCCATCCTAATGGACCGATCGCGGGACAGTGTTTCGGGCTATGATGATTCGATGTTGTTCTTAAGTGATTTTTCCACTGTTTCGTTTCATCATCCTTCATCATTATTCCAAGCACCTGAAGAGCATAATACCTCTTTATTTGGTTTGGCGAGATGTGGGAATCATGTTAACAAATTGCTGAATTTCACCGCTCACTTGCGTCATATTTTTTCGCCTTTACTGCAATGAATTCATGTTTGATGAATAGAGTGAAATAATATCAATCTGTGTCGAAGAAAAGAACGAACAATCTCTTTGTTATTACACTTTGCGCAATCGATATTATTTTCATCGGAAATTACGTTTAAAGCGTTTCTTCATTGAACCTTTTTATTCTGCCTTCAATAACATTTTTGTATTTTTTGTAATGCGAATATCATTTGTATTCCTTTGTTATACAACGAAAAATACATGTACCTTGTAATTAAAAACTTAAATGCACTACTCTCTAATTGCTGTGTGGGAAGATATCAATAGAGTAGTTAGTGGAGTGGACTAAATATCGATCGCAATCATTCAGTGTGTTAATTATTTAAACACACGACCCATTCACTGTCCATGACCTTTCATGTTATCGTGTTTACCGCTCTATTTTGCACACTACTGTGTATGTGCCGTCCCTCAGGTACTCTACGAAACATTTGTATTGATTTTTTAAACATGGTTTTCTTTTCTCCCCTCTTCCAGACGCGTGTCTCCGCTGCCAGGCGGAAAGCAAAAAGGACACCCTTGGCCGCCAGGACTGTGTAGTTGTGTGGGGCGAATGCAACCATTCCTTTCACCACTGCTGCATGTCGCTGTGGATTAAGCAGAACAATCGGTGCCCCCTGTGCCAGCAGGAGTGGTCCATCCAGCGCATGGGCAAATAAGATGCAATTTGGTGCAACTAATCAACCAAGTAGGCAGTGCGCAGGGTTACTATCATTCATGGACAAAGCATCATCGTCTCATTTTGGACATACAAAAAAGGGGGGCATAAGAAACAAGTCATCCGAATCTTCTGGTTGCATGTTGTTGTCTAGATATTTTTTTAAATAAATAAGTGACATCGCGAGCTTTTCGAAAGTGTTTAACGTTTCGACAACTGAGTAATTGGAGATGTACTCCATTCATTCTACTAGTTCGCTTTACGATGCATAGCAATGACTCTCCATTGTATTGTCTAAACTGTCTGTGGAATGTTTTTGCTGCTACTATAGCGGACGTACTTGTCCAGCTGGAAGCTATCCTCTCGATAATCCTCATCCACCACAAAAACCTGCAGAAAGTCGTCAAACTCGTACTTGCGCTTCGTAAACACGTCCGTCAGTTGTAGTGCAGAAATCACGATCAATCCCAACCGCACCGGACACACGGTCAGTGGGAATTCCTTCATCTGGCCCGGTTCAAGCGGTCCGAGCGCAAACTCAGTCACGCCTGTATAGCCACAGCCCGGTTTAGCCTTCGTGTTAAGGCTCATCAGCAGATCCATCGACCGTTCGCTGGTGTTTGTCACCCGGCATCGGAAGTTAAATCCTTCCCCAATCCGAACCGTGCTGTTCGCTTCGATCACGTTCAACCGAAGATCACTGTATTCCAGTGCCTGTGTGGATGAAATATATAAATTGCAGTTACAACCAACGCCGGTGCTCAGCCTCTCCCTCATCACTTACACAGCGCTGCAGCTGACTGGTCTGCAAACGTCCTCTCTCTCCCAAATTCGAACGCCACACAATATCCAGCTTGCCGATATTGTTGGCCGCCTTCAGTGCACTCGGATCGCGTGCAATTTCCGGAATCGGTCGAATGCAGTACAAAAACTGACAGCTGTTCTGGGACTGAAGCATCGTTTTGGAAGAAAACACCGATTCACCAGACGAAAGCGTATTTAACGAATCCACCGTATACTGTTCCGAACTTTCCAGCTCGACCTTCTCGAGACAGATTGGTCCGACGGTAATGTTCTGTATCTGTGCCTCCAGATACACATCGTCTGTTTCGGCGTTGTAAAACTTGGTCTTCACGTCCAGCGGTTTGACGACTTGAAATTTGAAGAACTTTCGGAAAGACGTTTCCAACCCAGCCGGTGTCATGTACGAAACTTCACAAACCAAGCTAAAGCGGTAGAAAATATTGAGAAAAACATTTCGCAAATAGGGAAACATTTGCTCAACCTACATGTGCGTCCCAATTTCCTTCACCTCATGGTGAATAACGTCATCTAGCGTTTCCTCCGGGTTTAGCGTTACCGGTCCCGTCTTGTCTGCGTGAATTGGCAGACTAACCCGACTGTTGTTCGACTGTAAATCCGCCTTTACTGATACGTTCGTGACGGGATGTGCCCGGCAGTTGTGCACACACACGTAACTCGAGAACGTTTCACCGAGATAAATGTTGCCGAAACTTTGCGGCAGCAACATAAACTGTCCGGCTGAAATGGTTTCACATCCCGCCACCGAAGTCGCATCGCTGTGGAGAATCTTTTGGAATGAGTACTGGGGTACATCCTTCGGTTCGGCCGTCAGTATCTGGGGGCTGATCAAAGTGGGCCGCGTGAGGCGCATCACTAGAAGGGGACCGCAAGGTAAGTAGGCAGTAGAGGAGATTATTTAAGCAAAAACATTTACCTTTCAGTGCTAGCAGGTGTTCCGTTGGTTCAACCATTTTGTCTAAGACTATTTAAATTCCTTTTTATCAAAACTACCGATGCAGATTATTCCCTAATCGTAATGAGGGGAAAATCCTGCCAGCACATGTAAACATTGCCCGTTTGACGTTTATCGAAAAGTGCTGAATCCGTTTGGCAGCTACCAAAACTATTAAGCACTTTTGCTGACTGAAACGTCAAACGGTGAAAACAGAAAAATAACAACGCCAATTTGTGTTTGGCTTTGGTTTTCTGTGGCGTTCTAGAATTGTTTGCCTGATTGCATACTAATTTCGCGTTAAAATGGATGCAAACACATCCATTAAGACGGATCAAACAATGGAGTGCTCCACTCCAACAAGTGCTGCCGATTTGGCAAATGATCAGAAGCGCCGAAGGTGAGTAATCCGTGGATCGCAAACTATCGCGCCATACCCCCCTGCAAAACCCACACCTCTAACAATGTTTCACACTGTCCTATGCACTGCAGTTCTTCCAGATCAATCAAACGAAAGCGATTTGATGATGAAATAGTCGAGTTTAGCATGAGCAGCACACCGATTCAGCAGTTGAAAGGTGTTACTGGTAGATCGCGTACCCTTTCCCAATCGATGACTCCACTTGCAGCTGTTCCGGGGCCTACTAGTGTAGCATCGCCCGGTCCAATCACTACCGTGACCGGTTCACCAACGACAACCGTTGAATCGATGCAGACTGTACCATCCATCCTACAGGCACCAGTCCCGCCCGTAGTTGTGCCAGCCGTGCCACTTCCACCGCCAACGCCCACCGTAACACTACCACCACCGCAGACGCCCAATCCAGCCACCAGCATCCTGCAACAGCTAAACTCAAACGCATCCGTAAACGATAAAAAACGCGCTCTGAAAATCACCAAGAAAACGAAGAAAAAGAGTGCGTCCCAGCAGGTTGCCGCCAAAGATCTTGGCCGTTGGAAACCGATGGACGATTTAGCGCTAATTACGGGCATATTGCAGACGAATGACCTACGTACGGTGCACCGCGGTACAAAGTTTTCGTGCAAGTTCACGATACAGGAAATGCAAATCCGCTGGTGCTCGCTGCTGTACGAGGAACCAATCTCCCGGATTGCCGTAACCGCCATGCGCAACATGCATCCCGAGCTGGTGGAAAGCGTACAAAGCAAGGCCCTGTTTTCGGTGGCGGAGGAGGATCTGCTCGGCACGATTAAATCCAACGAGCAGCCGAACCTCGAAGCGTTCCAGGAGTTGCTGAACAAGAACTCGTCCATATTTTATCATTCACGGACAGCTAAAAGTTTGCTGAACCACTGGGAGCTGATGAAGCAGTACTCGCTGCTCCCGGACCAGTCGGTACAATCGCTGCCCAAGAACGACAACATCCTGAGCTTCTCCGATGCGGAAGATCTTATGAACGATTCCGAACTGGCCGAACCGCGTGATGAACCGCTCGAGACGGAGCTAGCGTTAGCCGATCGGAAGAGCAAGAAAGAGATTCGCCATCTAGAGAACGAGCTGACGCGTTGGAGTGTGCTAGTGGATTCGATTACGGGCATTGGGTTTTCGCCTGATTTTGACCTACAGACGCTGGCAGCGATCCGGGGCCGTATGGTACGGTTTTTGATGCGCTCACAGGAAATCGTACTGGGACGCTCGACCAAGGACAGCACGGTGGATGTAGATCTTTCGCTCGAAGGGCCAGCGTGCAAGGTTTCGCGCAAACAGGGCTCGATTAAGCTACGCAGCAACGGTGACTTTTTCATCACGAACGAAGGCAAACGGCCACTGTACATCGATGGAAAGCCACTGCTTTGTGGTCACAAAACACGACTCAACGATAACTGTGTCATTGAGGTAAGACCGTAGACACAGGAAGGGAGAATAGTGTGTGTCTATCAATTGACTCATTTTCCCATTTTTGTTATAGATATCAAACCTTCGCTTCGTTTTCCTGATCAACCACGAGTTTATCAATGCGGTACGCCAGGAGAGTGCCAAGATGAATATTCCGCTCAACTAAGAGCTAAGAGGATGATGTTGCTGGACGGTGTATTTCTGACTACGAAACAGACAGCAGATTTTATCCTTATCTTTTCTTTAAACATTCTAAAACTGCTGTCATACTTTCGCACTGTAGATAAACGATATGAACACGAATAAATGCAGAAATGGAAATGTACAAACAAAATCCTCATTTCAATACATTCAACAACAACATTCACGTTTTTAGATAATTCCTGCTTTTATCTCAGTACAATAGTATTTCTATGACATCATCGCGTTGACCAACTGTCGGTCGTAAACATGATATTACAAAGCGATTTGGATAGTAAGGAGAGTGAGGGTATCGAATTCGCACGCACACATGTGGTTCAATCTTATCAAGTAATTTCATCATCAGTCCGCTATCCCACCCCAAGGACAAGGACCACACACCCGACCGGAACAATTCGGATAAAAGAATGCAGCTGCTGGGGGAATTAGAAGGATTGTGGGCATCCTGCTGCAACTTACGCCTACTTTTTGCTCTCATCATCCTTACTATCCTTGCTGTCGGACTGCGATTTCTTGCTGCTGCTATCCTTGTTCAGCGAACCGACCGCATTGCGCACTGCTTCCGACTGTGGATCGACACCGGGCAGGTTCTCCAGCACGCTCATCAAGTATTCCGGCGAAACGCCGGCTATCTCGATATCCTCCACATCGACCTCCATCGGTGTGTCCTTCTCCTGCTTCTGCCGCTTGGCCGGCTGCGAGATTGGTTCCTGTGCGTCCTGCATCGACATCTGCATCGCGAACGCGATTTGCTCCTCCTCCGTCATGTTGGCAAAGTCCGGCATCGCGTCGTCCGTCGGCATGATCTCTCCGGTCGACAAGGCCAGCGCACGCTCGAGCATCGCTTCCTCGGCATGCGGTTCCGAACCACCGGCCCGAGCTGCACCGGCACTCGATGAAGCACCGGCCGTACCGGCAACCGCACCTGTAGCCTCCTTATCCCCTCCAGCCGGTGCCGTACCATCGGCCGCACTGTTTGCGGTAGCCCGACGCTGTTCCTCTTCCTGTCGCAGACGCTGTTCCTCCATGGAAACGCGCAACGCCAGGGCCAATTCTGGATCCTCATTCGGATCAACGCCAAACTCAAATCCGGCTCCACCCAGACCAGCTCCTCCACTACCATCCTCGCCCTGGATAATGGGCGAGGAAATCAATGCCTCGGAAAAGACGGATCCACGTGGAACGCACACCAGATGCGAACCGGTACCATCCTTCCCATTCAGCACGTTGATAAACGACGTGAACGTCTCGTTGTTCTTCTGATGGTCGCCAAAGCTAACAATGTCCACGTTTACTTTTTCCTTCTTCAGCTTCTTGGCCAGCTTCACCAGCTCGCCCTCATCATGCTCAACCGGCGATCCGACAAACACGACAATGCGCATCTTGTGGTTCTTGCCCTGACGGTGCTTCAGTACCAGATGGGCGATACGCAGGCCCGTCATCAGGTTGATGTTTCCGTTCGGATTGACCAGATGCAGCTTGGACAGGATGCGCCCAACGTCGCTTGTTAGCGTGGCCAACACCTCCGTTGTGTTCGCGAGCGTCATCAGTCCGACGTTGTTTTCCGGATTGGAGCGAACTTTAGAAAGGCAGACCAAATTCACTCCATCCTTCTGGGCGTTTAGCCGGGTCGGGAAGTAATCACCATTGCGCTGGTAATCACTGTTATCGAAACAAACCATCGTACTTTCCAGCACCATCTTGATGTTGTTGTGTAGGGAGTTCTACGTTATTCTTCAAGCACGGTTGCTTTGTTGGGCAGCGTTGGGTGTTGATAGCCCTGAAATACCAAGAAGGATAGCGAGAATTCGTTTGAATTGTACATATACAGACACTTTCTTTTCCAGCAACACCTTACCTTATACTGGATGTAGACTTATTAGCGACAATTCGTACAAGATCGCATGAAAACAATAATAATTTCTGCGAGCACAACCGAAATTGTTCGGACGAAAAATAGCAATAATATTCCAGACGCAAAATGCTTCGTAATGACTGATGTGACGTTTCAACCCGAGGCTTGACAAGAGCCTGCAATGACAGCAGCAAGAAGCATTCAGTAAATCGACGTTTCTGAAGGGAAATTAATGAAATTTTTCGACGATCTCCAGTTCTACATTTTTTATATTTTATTTCTCTTTCGACTGTTCGAATACATTTCTTTACTCCAATTAAATACCCTTTACTCGTTTTTACCGATTAACACATACATTTTATTGAACTGCTACAAGCTAACGCCATGCCGCACAACATTAGCTGAAGAGAAGCGCACCCTTTTCGCTTACAGCCGAGTCCAGTACATGGACGAGCGGATACGCATGTAGTCGGGCAGGTTCTCGACTGGTCCAACGGCGGCCACGGCCGGGCAACGGTCAAAGATGTATCTCATGGCGACGTCACGCACATTCTGTGCCGTCACGTTCTCAATGCGCCGCTCCACATCGTGCAGCGGTTCGCGACGTCCAAGGTTTAGCACCTGGCGCCCGATGTCCTCGCAAATCGCCTGCGGTCCCTCCAGCTGGGCCAGCAGACGGGTCTTGAGCTGGCGCTTAGCGCGTTCCACCTCACCATCGGTAACCATCGTGCACAGGCGCATCCACTCGTTCTGCACGTTGAACAGCATATCTTCGCACATCAGTGGGTCACACTCGAAATAGATTCCCCACAGTCCGGTGTCGCGGTACGTAAGATTGAAGGACTCGTAGTTGTGGCACAGCTTATCATGTGCCGAAGCGACGGCTAGCTTCGAAGCGTTGTTCACGCCACCACCGAACGTGCGGTCCCACGTACCGATAAGCGAACTGGCCACCGACAGAGCCATCGCATCCGAGTCGGACACACCGCATCCTTCCACAGCCACAGCGACATGGGCCAGCGGGAGGGAATCATCACGGACACGCATCTCGGAACCGGTGAAACGAACTGCAGACAGCTGCGGTGCCTTTCCATCGAACGTCGACTCGATCTTGCCGAGATACTTTTCGGCCAGCTTTTCCAGCTCCGACTGACGGACGTCACCGGCCGCGGCCAACACCATCCGCGGTGCCTTGTAGTGCGTATTGACGTAACCCCGTACATCGTCGGCCTTGATCGCTCGAATGTTGCTGCTTGGGCCCCACACGGTGTTGCTGAGCGACGTACCCTGGAAGGCGGTCGAGTGCAGGTGGTCGAACACGACCTCCCGCAGATTGCCAGCATCCACCTGTTCGATCTCGCCCAGGATAACCTCACGGGCACGCTTCACATCCGCATCGTCGAGCCGGGGGTTCTGTACGACATCAGCCAAGATTTCGACCAGCTTCGGAACGTCCTTAGAGAGGCAGCGGGCAGTGAAGGCGGTCTGATCACGGCCCGTGCTTGCATCCAGCTGCGCCCCCATGCTCTCCACCTCCTGCTCCAAAGCGTCCTGTGATCGTTTGCTCGTTCCCTTAAACGCTAGATGTTCGAAAAAGTTTGCCGTACCATTGCTGTTCTTGTCCTCGTAGCGGGCACCGGCATCGATGAAAAGACCAACCGTGGCCACCTGCGACGGGACGGATTCGCTCGCTACGCGCAGCCCACTGTCCAGTGTGGTTACCTCGGTTGCTGGTTCGTTCGAGAGGGCGGAGCGGAAAGCGGCCGCGTACGACGATCCGGCACGGCTTCCTGCCAGCAGCGTTTGGCGGCGCACAGCCGTGGAAAGTTTCAACAGCGAGGCCATTTGCTACGTTTCCCCCTTTTTGGGCACTCTGCACTGCGATGGTGAAAACCTGGTGTTACGACAAACTTTTCGTGTTATCGAAAATTCTTCTTTTTCGCACTTTTCTCGCTGCCAATTTTTCTTACCGCTCAGCTGTCAGAAAAACGATAACTTCGATGACGGCTCCATGTTGGTGGATCCATCTGTCAGGTTGGAGGAATGCTTCTACTGGCTGATGGTAAATAAAAAAACAATAAAAAACGGTTTCTGGTCAGTTAAACAGTTTTTTTAACAATCAAAAATAACATAACAATGATCAGCTTCCTTTATTAATGCTTTATACATCAAAGGTCCACCAACAACAACACCAGAGCAAAACTACAATCACTTTGCCAAAAACACGTGTTACATCACGTTGCGTTATTTCATTTTTATCGTTTTATACATTTCAAGTTCTAAATTGCGTAATTACAACACTCCAAACATCACGTAAATGGTGCAATAAGTAACCCAAAAAGAGAAACAAAGATAGTTAAGCAATTTATTTTTTCAGTCATGGGCTAGATGATGCAGCTTCTACTGCCAAACAGTTAGTCCTAGTTCAATTTTTTTTACAGAGTCATTGTTGCACTGTACACTTGCTACAATGCAGATCAAGTTGTTTAAATTTTAACCTGTTTCGATAATCTTGTCAGCCAATTTTGGTTTCCTCATGGTGTGGTGCATAATCGTGTGCATCATTCATCTATATTTTTGAGTTCAGGTGCGTCAGGGAGTATGAATCCTTCACACACCTGCTTGCCAATTTGTTAAATTTCCCACTGGACCTGCCTTTTAGCACTGTCGCTGCTGTGAATTGAAAAAGAGAACATGAAACACAACACACACCCAGCACAGTCAAGTAACAGAAAAAGAACAAAGTTATCGATCAGAGTGGTACACCGTACAAAGAAAAACAATAATACGGATGTTAGGACCAAACGTTTACCACGAAATCGATCGATCGACATGTAATACTACTGATTGATTTAATTGGGCTTTATGATGAGCACGATACATGAGCGAATCTAGGTAAGTAGTAGTGTTTCAGACCAGGCTGTATGGCTCTAATGTAATGCTACATTTCCCAGGGACCTTTTTTGAACTAACTACCACAGTAAGTACGACAAGAATGCAATACTCCAAACCAACCAAGCAAACAATTATTGATCTACGGATGACTGGTATGACGTTGTCGTTTATAAAAGCTGCTACATGAATGAATGATGTAAAATTTAATTGTATGGTAAATTTCCCGCCAGCTGTCTTCAAACCCATAATCCTACATCAGTATAGTAAGTAAGTATTTTAAAAAGTTCTGATATAGAATGGAATAATATATGGAAAAGGATCAATGTGATTCGATGTGATGAAGCAAATAAACCATCCTTAAGCGTTGGCTTCAAATGTTTTGTGATGATCTTGTCGATGATGCATGATCAACGGATACGATGTGAACTGGCAAAAATAGAAGGAAAAAAAACATGAACAAATAAGCACAACATTGGCACAACACACATAGCACACGTGCGCTACCGTGTAGAAATTCACATTAAACGCAAATGGTAAATCAAGTTGAAAACAAAGTGCCACGTTACATTTCTAAATCTTCTGTCGATTCCGCCTCCCGCAGAAGCAGACGCTGTTCGGACTTTTTCTTGTTGGCCAGCTTTTTCACCGTGCGCCGATTTCGAACACCATCCTCCTCATCCATCATGCGTAGTATGGTTGTCTGGAAAAAGATGGTAGTGATTTATCTATTGTTTCCGGAAATTCGAGCTCTTCTTACCTGATCGGAACAATCCATTGGTGCGACGGAGATGTCTCGCACGGCACGGAAGTTACCGCAGTTATTCAGATGTTCGTTCTCCAACCGGAAATAGTTCCATATGAAGCGACGGAATACCTCCAGTGGGCTTAGAATTGATACGATAATTTCGCGATCAATGTATCCCATCTCGATCAGACTCATCGAAAGTGTCCATCCAAAGCGCAGTATCAGATCCTCAGCGATGGCAAAGTAATAGAACCACTGAAATTTAAATATGATTAGTGCTGAAAAACTAAATGCCCATTCATACCCACAACGAACTCACATTTGCGCTGTAGACGACTTCATCGCGCAAAAACTTGTTATCACTCGACTTTGAATCGAACAGGCCCCAATCCATCTTGATATCCCAAGTGTACGCATAGCAGGACGATACGATCGAGGCCAGAATCCACAGATAAAACCACGGATTGTCCGAACTCTTCGCGTACTGATCCCGTGTAGCCTGCGTGATGGAGGAAAAGATGACCACAAAGAACGATGTCGAATACTTTATAGCATTCGCAAGATGTGGATGTGCTTCGCGGGTATCGCGAAACCGGCGCAAACATTGTGCCATTCGAAACCAAGCCGGCAGCATCGCGACGACCGGCCGTATCCAGAGCGAATTATTGATGCACTGGTTCGGATCCTCCGCATGGCTCCAGTTGCTGATGGTGGAAAAGAAGCAGAGGAAATACTGCAGATCCAAAAATGCCGGTACGATGCTGTTCAGCTGATCCGCCAGCCAGAAATCGGCAAAGTTGACGTAGAAAAACGGCGCCAGCACAATGCGACTAAGAATGCGCAGAGTCCAGAAGCGTGCCTCGTGGCGGAAGGTTTTCGTAGGATTCAGCAAAAACCCAGCCATCAGCAGGTAGAGAATGAGCGGACTCAGATACGCCGGGATGGCCAACGCATCGGCATACAGATATCCCAGCACACTCATCGTCCAGATGACACCGAAGATGGACGCCAGCTCCATGATGTGCTGCTCGGACAGATGATTGCGTGGATCGAGCTCGAAGATAAGCACGTGGTTCACGCCGGACGATCGCCAACCGTACACGTTGATGCCCCACAGAAACATAAACTCCACAATTAGCAGCGGACCACGGAAAAGCCTAAAGGCGACAATCCAATCATCCCGCCGCGCCCGGAACATTGCCGACAGGACGACAGCTACACACAGCACAATGAGCGACCCGGAAAACAGGCCCACCTTGAACGTAGTCCAAGGGCTCTGCTGCTCACCGAGTGGTGGTACCCGCAGTCGCTTCATGGCCCGCTGCCGATCGCCACCCTCGATCTCGTTCGTCACAATGTTCTCCGTTTCGTGGATCAGCCGATCGATGTCCTTGTTAACGTAAAAGTGGGCCGATTCGACGTGTTCCGCCCGCCACCGTGCACCAAAGTCGACGTTCAGCAGCTTGTCATGCTTCTTGAGAATCTTACGGAAGCCGGTAAAGTTAAGGTTTTGGTAGTTCTGCAGCAAAATCAAGCTCAGATAGAACTCACTAAATGCAAGCTTCAGTTCCTGGATTTTGCGCACCGACACGTTCTTCTTGCGCAGCAGATTCTTTTTCATCTTGTGCAGATTGTCCTTTTTCTTTTTCCTGGTACTCTCCTCCATCTCGAGCGTTTCGCTCAGCTCCGTTCGGAGGTTGGCAAATTTGCGCGTAGCTTCGGCAAGTTTTTCTGGAATGGGGAATGGTTTTGTAAGCCCTTTTTATGTGTCTTGCACTTTTAACCTTACCTGAATAAAAAGTGTTGATTTTGGCAAGTTCGCTGTCGCAGTAGTGGAAAAATTGCTCGTCGAATTTGGCAAAGTAGCGCGTCAGCACCTCCGGATCGACCAGCTCGGCTGAAGGAGATTGCTCCACGGCCGCATACAGTTGGGCCTTCATCTCCTGCAAGAGTTTGAAACAAGGAAAGATATTTATGATATTAAATTTGGGAAGCAATTGTTTAAAAGGCATCAAATATATACAGGTTGTCGCCGAGGTACACTATTCGCATATACGCCAAAATACCTTTCACATATGCGTAGTTTTGATTGAAGTTGGTGGATTTACATCCTCAAGCTACAAAATTATATTCGTCCAATTATTTAGCTCCAAGACCGATCAAATAAGCAAATCCTTACCATTTCGATCCCGCGTAGTAAAACAGGCATCTCGAGGACTACCTGTACTCAGAATCATTAACATCTTGTTTATAAAATGTATGTTTATACAGATTAAGTCATCTCTGTGCTCAATAAATTGAAATATCAATCACGACTCCATTATGTCGTTTCATACCATTCTTGAATCTGACGCTCATTACCGCCAAATTGCAAGAATACATATTCAAATAAGCATCGACTCCACTAACAATAGATGCCATAAACAAAACATCACTGGCACCGATTACTTATGTACACAAACCAGCAGAGTGGAACCGGGTCATGCAAAACGTGCTATGCCCGCCGAAACATGTGTTTGACACAGTACCGAAAAAGCGACAGAAAATTCACGCGGCTGTGTTCCTTTTTTTTTGGCGCTCTTTTTGTGTCCTTCCGGAGTGCGAACGTTTAACAGGTGACAGGAGGTACATTTTCGGAAAAAATCGAATGCTTATCTTGCGGGAATGGTTCGTTTGCGTGCGTAATTCCTGGCGGGAACAGCTGACGTACGCTATTGTTTACATACACATTTGCGGTCGGGTCAGACACAATTCGAGGTTACTTTACCGCTCGGTCAG
>KB677313.1:0-42529 GCA_000349165.1 Anopheles christyi | reverse complement strand
GTCTACTTAAATACATGTTTTTACTTTTTAAAGTGTGATACATAAACTATCTTGAACTGGAAAATGTATTTATAATAATATAGTTTTAAAAATTCAACCAAGTCATACCGTACCTTATTCCCTTTCTGTTTCCCTGTTTTTCTGACACTCAAAACGAGGTGAAACACAAAACTCAACGGCAATTAAAATAATCTTACGCATTAGGCTAAACCATTTCAGGCTCGCCAAGCATTACCGCGCACGGAATTTGTCGATCAACGAAATGGAAAATAGGAAGCATTTCCGCATGCTCCGCACTCTACTGCACGATGCTGCACAGCCCGTTGCACAGGAATTGTCATGCCCCAACAGGCCGCAATCCGTATTACCGCCAAACAAATGTACCTTCCAAAGGTTGAGGGTTGTGGAAACGGAGGTTTTACTTTTGTATGTTATTTGTTCGGATGACCGATGCCAACTCTCTCACGGATTGTAGGTGGGGTGGGTTTTAAATTATGCTTACTTATTTCTATGCATTTCCGCGTGTTCCCTGACAGTGGTGGTAGCGGTAGCAGGTACGGTTCTGCTATAATTTGCCACCTTTGTTTTGCTACAGTTTTTACTTTCATTCAAGTTCAAGTTGGACATGATGATGGGCCGTTCGTGGTTTGGAAATGAAGGGGGAAGGAGAAGTTTTTTCCTCTCTCTCTCTTTCTATGCGGTGCATTTGTATGTGCCGCGATGTTTTATGATACTTATGTAAAAGAAAGAGAAAGAAATGCAACAAGCTAACGACCGTTGAAATTCATTCGGTTAAACGGGAATTTGAGGTTACAAAGTAAAGCATCACTTACTATTGCACAAAAGATATAACTCTGTAGCTGTCAAGCATTAATTCAATCACGTAACAATCGATAAAGAGATCGATAGTTTGTCATCTCATGGAACGTAACCTGATTTAAATTTTGGAAATGCGTTATGATAGATAGACTCATCCAAGGTTTATTTTTCCTATCTAATAAACTCATTCAATTAGACTCAGTTCAATGGTCCATACGATGTTCTCAGCTCAATAAAATCAACACACCCCTTAAAGTGGTGTTTCGTTTTGCTCTCTACCCATTCCCTCGCAATTTTGGAGCCACTGAAAACAATCGAGAGTGTGGTGTAGTGTTTGAGCCGAATAAATTTGAAACGTGCTAATTAAATTCGGTGCATATGTGTGCGCTACTCGGCAAAGTAAACTCGATGCGAAAAATGCGGTCAATGTTTCTCTCCGCCCCGCAATGGCATTGCTATATGAACGTGTATATTTCTTTTCGCTGCACTCGATTGTGTTTCTTGGTGATGGAGGAGCCTTCGGGTGAGCCTACCCTCTGAGCATAATCGTTTCGATTCACCTGCCGATTCGCGCCAACATCATCCCAAGAGCATCATGGCTGCTGTTGTTTCACGATCACAGCTCCACGATCAGAAGGCCACTCAAGCCGGGAAGAGCATCCTCACATTTTCTCACACTTAGCATGATAAAGTTTTCGTTTTTCTCCGAAGGCATTTGCGTTATGCTTTTCCCACTTCCTTCCCTGCTCTTTCCCCTCAGCCGGCGGGAAAATTGAGTTGTCTCTAGATGGAGCCTGCATGCTTTTGGTAAGTACCGGTGCACAAACGTGTCCAAGATGTGCGGAATGTGATGGGAATTTACAATGACCCTAATTGCACGAACCGCTTTTCCTATCGATGTCAATTTTTGCAAGCACCTGATTGAAAGCCTCATGATTTATTATCGCCGTTGATCGTAAGGGTAGAAGGTTTGTGGCTAAACGTATAAAACAATGGAAAAAGCAATAAATATACATACAGTTGGACATCAATTTCTGCCAAGATTTGAAAAACTAATCTTTAAAAAATGAAACAACCCTCGTACACAACATATAACATTATTTTTTTTTTATGTTTTATGAAAAAATGAATAGAATAAACAATAATTGAAAGTATATTTCTTAATGATTGGAAGTTTATGGATAATATAAGATACAATAACAAGTTTTTTTCTGTTGCAATACGTATAAGATCAAATTCAATCACCCACAATTTCCCCAATATATAAACGCATATTTACAAAATCCAGCCCAACTGCTCACCATCGTTCATAACATTTACCAACTGCAGCCTGTCGGTGCAATCAGAATAATCACACCGCCGGCTGAAGTGCGCATCTTATCTTAACGCTCCATATCGCACACACTCGCCACATCGGTTGCATCCGATGTAACACGTTGCATAAGTTTGAACCGGCCACCCTCGACATTATGGGCGCACGCGCACGCACTCCATCATTACCATCTTAAAATTGTGCGCATCCCAAAGCAAAGGAGAGAATACGCCTTCCAAAGATACATCCGTCCGTCACACGTACCTTCTGGCACGCGTACGACTATCTGCTCCATCAGCACCCACCCAGCTAGTAGATAGACCAGTGGAATGAGAAAAATTATCGCGATTGCCATCACCACATCGTGGAGTGAAATGACTTTGATTCGGCTCCTTCTGTTGTTTGGTTTAGTTTTGACCAAGTATCCAATGATGCAATCATTTCACTGCCGTCGTTGTGGATTAAGCTCTCGCTTGCCAGCTGCATGCATGTTGCATTGGTGCAGTTTTTAACGCTTATCAGCTATCTATTTGCTGCGTGTGCAGGATGGCAACAATGTGGTCATAACACATCATCCAATTGATTACATTCCATCGGCGAATTCATTACCCAAACACAAACAATCATAACACACCCGAACGCAGCTCAATGACGTCCAGCAATTGCGGGTGCCAGAGCAATTGGTTAATGAAGCCGATTTTTCTTTTGGCTACAAACCGTATGCGGCAATTGTGTCGATCGTAATGGGGCAATAAAGATTTTCCCACAGGGCAGTACTACTCAAGGTGTTGGGACATGGACAAGCAACAAAAACAGTAACTACTACAAACTACATCTCACTCATCCGTGCGAGCGTGCGTCTGGAGGGGGGTAATTCGAAACCGGGACAGCTTGCCCCTAACTGGGTCGATTAAATACCAACAGCATTGGCAAAGTGCTTCTTTCGCTTGCCATTTAACCGCACAGCTTAAAAGCTCCCTCTTAAGAAATCAATCTTCAAGCGGTTTGCGAAAAACAAGGCCCTCTTTTCCGACGCTAATGCAGTACTTCCTTCGCTCGGGTTGCCGTTTCCTTCCGTTCGTTGTGTTGAAATTGCTTCATCTAACTCCCGCCCCTTCATACCACCAACACAATCATGATGTGGGTGCATTCGATACCCGCAACTGATATCGTCACATTCACGTTGCACTTTGCCTTGCAGCAATCCGATCCATAATCGATTGCAATTTGGTGCCGGAAACCCCGGTGTACGTCAACTGGCAAAAAAAATCAAGATACACCTAGGATGTTTGTGATGATGACACTTTTGGTTTCACCTGATGGTGACGGTCGAGAGTGTGATCTTGAGGGAGTGGTATAATGGTGGCATTGCGCTTGCTCAAGACACATCGGAGGTGAATGTGCGCTCAATTGTCGTGAATGAAAGGGTCGGTGTGTCCATCGTGCCTCAAGGTTAATTTTCATACATTGTAGGCAATTCCACACCTGCCCAGAGAGTAGTCAATTCTCCGTGGTTGGTTAAGGTTGGTTTCGTGCTTGTTGCTTGGACACGATGATCTCTGATCGGATTGCTCGTGGTACGTGGTGTATTGTGGACATGTGCGAACTTTACCACCCTTGCTGGGTTGATTTAAACGCTCCTTCCTGAACTTGCCATCGCTGTGTGCAAACAGACGGTAGGTCAACAGCACCGTGCCGGTTGCTTCACTCACTTAATGACATTGAGGAAGGAAGCCTTCAAATGATGCACGTCGAACGAGATCACAATCGCGTAACAGATGATGACGATCCTAGACTATGACCTTTAGAGGGTACATGCTAATGTTTCGCTTATTTAACCAAAACCATTCCCTGTTTTTCAGTTGTCTTGCTGTTACGAAAATCTAACGTTTGACGGAGGGATTGTAAATCGACAAAAAAAAAAACCCCAATAGACCGGTCGATGGACAGTGGTTTGCTGAAAACCGTCAAACCAGTTCGTTCCTCCATTGGTTGGCGATCCGGGTTTGGCTTAAACAGTTTAAAATACAAGAAAGAAAAACAGAGGAATGGCTCCTGCCAAGGCAAACGCACCAGAGGCTATGTGAGAAAGGTCTCGGGCAAGTGTGTTGTTGCCATTTCGTTTCCCTTTTTTCAGTGGCGTGTGTGTTACGTAAATGCGGATCGCAGTTTATCTGTGTCTATTTCTTCCTGGGAAGAAGGAGGCTGTACAGGAAGTTTGCTGCGTTATCCGGCCTATGCCTAATCGGTAATCGGCGGGAGCCTTTCCTTTGGCTTTGCGAGTGCTATGTCCGGTGCTGGTTTATTTTTTTTTCCTTTTTTATTTTTATTTTCGTCTGGCAAAGGTTCACCTTTCTTTGCTATGGGTGAGTTATATCACCCGGGAGTATTTGGGGGCATGATCTATAAGTGATAATGTTTGCATAGTAAACTGAATTAAAAAAGGCTTCCTTACAATCAGCCTTCGTTGTTGTCATTTTAAACAAATTGTATGTGCTGCAATATGAATTGAGCGACTCTAAAGCAATGCTACAGATGTATATATATAATTATTTCATTGTTATGGTCCTAGTGTAGATATATTTTGATCTTTATTTATTTTGCAAGTGCTTTGGTAAACCCTACAGGGTAAAGAAGTGGCTCGTTCCAAGATGCATTAAAAAAAACTTTCAAGTTGCCGTACCCGTTAGTTAAAATACATGTAATAGTTGATTATCCTTTTTTTTTTAATGACAGGAAAACAAAAAAGATATAATGAAAGTAAAAGTAATTTTGTCCAAAAATATTCGTTTGTGTATTTCGCCCAGAAGCGTCAATTTTTTTTCGAATCTTGCTTACCTGTCAACTTTTTCCTTTTTAATATTACTAATTCACTGTGATAATGCTTAGTGAATTGTTGGTATTATTATTTTTCACATAAACTAAAGTTTCTTAAAAGTATGAATTACCCTGTTGAGATTGAAACTGAAAATCGAAAATTTTATGGCAGTTCAATTTTAAAGTAACGAAGGAAAGTCGTCTTTCAGGCGCCTCAAATGTCTCAAGACAATCTTGAGAGCATGTTACTCCTAAAAGTATGCTACATTAAACGTTCAGTTTGAAAACACGAGGCAAGCGTTTCCCAACGGTTATCTATTGTTTATATATTTTTACATTTATTTATTGCCTAAAAAATGAAGTTGATGAAAAACAAAACTACAGGCTTATATTTTATTTTCAAACTTTATTACTCTCATATACTACTCCCAGCATAGGATACGCGATTTGACGTGAGTAAAATTAACAACGGACTAACATTTATTTCACATTATTATTTCTACTTACATACATTCAGTCAGTCAGTTTGTATTGGTGTGTTGTTTGCACAGCTTTTGCTAATCCGAACTGTGCGACTTTGTGTATCATCAAACTGCCTTGCTTAACTACAATCACCTCGCTTAGAATAATCCTACGGTAACAGGAAGCAAATGGTATTTACAGCGTATAGCAGCGCCATCCTTCGGTCTAGTCTCCCGCGTCCTTCTCGAGACGTGTGCGCGCTTTTGATTGAGCGTTAAATTTGGCATTAGAATTTAGGACTGTTGCCCGTCTGCGGTGGTAGCCATCATGCTCTTTTACCTTAGCTAACGAAGGTTTCGTTCGCACATGGTACCACACTACTGCTGTCAATTGCTTCAATCGCTTCCGTTTGGTTGGCAGTACTAAGCGTTTCATTTGCAAACTGTTGACGCTTCCCCCGCCGTGTGTAACCCTTCTGCAACCACAGCTCTTTGATCATATCGGCACCCTTTTCCCCTATCATGATGACCGGTGCATTGATGTTACCGCTTGTGATGCGCGGCATTATGCTGGCATCTATAACGCGCAGCCCTTTAATACCGTAGACGCGCAGCTTCGGATCCACGACTGCCCAGGGATCGTCCGGGGGACCCATCTTCGCCGTGCCGGACATGTGATAGATCGTCATCGTGTACTGTCGAATGGCGCAGTCCCAATATTCATCGGTAAACTCCGGCAGATGGCGACAGTTCGGTACCTGCTTACTGTGGAAGCGAGCACCGAACCGTTTCATGGCTTGAGTCTCGCCGAATGCTATCGCCGCCTTGACACCCTCACGCAACACCCCAACATCATCCGGATGGGTAAGATAGTTGTGGTACAGCAAAGGATAGCGCAACGGGTTACGGGACTGTAACCGAATGAAGCCCCTGCTTTTGGGACGCAACATCATCGGAAAGACACCAAATACATCCTGATTGTTGATCGCGCTGAACATATCCTCGTAAAATTCGTCCTTAAGACCGTGCGCCTTCTTAACCTGATCGCCACCATCCGACGGTGTCGAGGCACTGGTCAACATAAACTCAATATCGGGCCAATCGTCCGTCTGGTTTGCGTACTTGGTACTGATAAAGCCCACCGCTTCCAGCCCAATACTGCTCGTCAGTGGCCCGTCTTCGGTGACAGCGTAGCGAAGGGCCGAATTGAGATTAACCAAACGGTTCATGATGACCGAAATCGGCTGATCGATACGGAACACCAATCCACCGACAGCGATATGATCCTGCAGATTCTGCCCCACTCCCGGCAGATCGTGAAAAACGGGTATACCCACACGCTCGAGATTTTCCCTCGGCCCTATCCCGGACAGCATCATCAGGTGGGGTGTACCGATCGCTCCAGCCGAAAGGATAACCTCGCGTGTCGCAAACACCTTCTGCTTTTTACCATTGCGAATAAATTCTACACCAAGTGCCCGTCGCGTTTCCGGATCCAGTATGACGCGCGTCACGTGCGCGAACAGGGCGACGTGCAGATTCTTACGATTGCGAACCGGACGCAGGAATGCTTTGGAAGTGCTGCAACGTGTACCACGGCGCATCGTGAACTGGAAAAACGCGAATCCGGTCTGCTGTTCACCGTTTACATCCACTATGTCATAGCCCATCTCCTCGCCGGCCTGCAGGAAGGATACACCGAGTGGAGTCAGATATGGAGCATCCTGTACTTGCAACAGCCCTCCTACAATAAAATAAAAACGTAGAAAGGTGTTACAAAATGGCTGCAAAACATGTTTGAAAAGTTTATTTTCACTGACCAGTTCCATGCTGTCGTTTGTTGCGTGCCAGATAGGGGTTCCGTTGGTCTTCCGATTTGCGGAAGTATGGCAGAACGTCCTCGTAGCCCCAACCGGGATTGCCCAGCGCTCGCCACAGGTCGAAATCGCGCTTATTGCCGCGAATGTACAGCATCGTGTTAAGCACGGAAGAGCCGCCGAGCACTTTGCCTCGTGTCCAGCAGCATCGGTTATCCTTCATCGCCTGACATGCCGTCTTTTGTGGCTGGGTTCTGTGAAAAACAAAACGGAACGTAATTAAAATCTTCCTTTTATAGAAAATGGAAATCCTAGTGCGTTGGATATTGAACGCGGATACTACAACGCTTCAAATAAAGATTAAAAGCACTGACCTCATCGAGACCGATTGATTGATGTTGAACACTGCCAAATGAATTAGCAGAAAAGATTGGTAAACATCTAAACAGCTCAACGACCTAGTTTGGCTGAGGCAATTGAGGCTAAGGAAATGGTGTGACCTTTCTTGGAGCCATCGGCAAAATTTGTTTCCATTGCAGGTATGCTGCAGTAGCACGAGAAAGGATGTTCGTTGTTAAATGATTGGCTCAATCGTCCAGCTGAACGTTCCGTTTGGTGGTAAGATGCTTGATTAATAGCGTGACTACAGCAACGTTTTACCCCAAACGTATCGAATTGCCAAAGGCCATGATGTGTCCTTGTGTAGCACATGCTTAACACTACTCGCAAGAATGCATCAACTATTAGAGCCTTCCTTTTTATTGAAGACACGTCATGCATTCGAAGATATTAAAGTTGTCTGTCGAAGTGCTTAAGTTCAAGGGAAGCATCAAAATCTCCAACGCATTATGCAAATTTAATCAACATGAAATGTTAAATATGACAAAGGGCTTGGCAGTTTATACTCGCCTGTTTTGAACGATAACAAAACAAAATTGATTTATTGACATTCTACAGAATGTCCTCCGGAAGCTGAACACAAGGAGTACATCTCTTTCTCAAGCCATTCAATCATCTTGCACGAGCAGACCACCTCGTCACGAAACCCGGTCGCTCGCAGTAAGTAGATCCATGTGCAACACTCGTCATATGCAATGACTGGCACAAATGGACAGCGACATGGTGAAGAAATTTGTCTCCTCGCGGGTCTGTTTGTCATATTAACGCTTTCGGGTGGAGGTGGTTTATGTGAGCAAACAAATCAGCCCCACCGGAGTCAATCTTGTGCGCTAGCTGCATCATCTTTTCAACATCAACATGCGGTGTGGAGGAGAGAAGATCACTCTTCAAAACACACTCAAGGTCGCTCAGGTGCGACATACGTAATACTCTGGCCGAATACTCGAGCCTGGTTGAGAGTTTGCAGAACAGCTGTGGGTTGGCTTTGTGATGCCGTACATTGCCAAAAAGTTGCTTGAAACACCCGAAGGTCCGAGGGTGCTTCCGATAAGGTAAATTTTGTCCAAACGTAAGTTGCACCATATGCCGACAAGCTGGTCAAAAGACACTTACGCTCGGTGAAGTTTTTGTTTGATTTTGAAGTGTTTGCGATGCGACTCCGTTCCGGTGTATGAAGAATCCGGATTTGTTGTTGGCTGGTGACATGACATGGCCTATCTAGGTCAAGTTTATCGACGAATGCATCTGATGCATGCAATATTGTGTTTTGCTTTGAAAAAGATATCATAGTTTTCGTTTTGAATGTCGCTTATATTTCATGGTGTTCAAGGTAACACTAAATGCCGTTTACGTTTAGAAACACAGCAAACAAAATTTGCTCAAACAGCTTAAAAGTGTTTTTATTGTGTCAGACAACGGGTATAATTGGAAGCATTATTGATTAGTAACCATCGCAGCATATTAAACTAATCGAAACTGACGAGATCCTTGTGATGATCCAACGCTACCGGTAACTACCGGCTACCGTTACGCTGGTAAGTACAGCCGGTGTAAGTGGACTCGACCTCAGACTGGTCTAGGTATAACCCGCCGATGGATCAACTGTCACGTACGCACACTTTTCAACCTTGAGAAAGTCCAAGCATTTCTTCTCATACCGTCATTCAACGATGATGAGAATGTGAGGGAAACTCCGATGAACACCCTCGAACCATGTGTAAACACGAAGCGTGTACATGGCGCAGTTGCATAACGACAAATTGTAGCAATTTGTAACGCACGATTAACGTGGCGGACAAGAAGGAGGGCGTTCAAGCATTCTTCTCTGCCGAGGAGGATGAAGTCGAGGCTAAGTCTTCAGGAGTCTCTTGATCATGCCCGCGTTTCACACCGCTCGTCATAAAAACCCTTGTCATCTCACGGAACAGATTTGCACTTGTCTATTTCTTCTGTATTGCTTAGTTCAATTTTGTACAGTCTTCCTTGACAGCGGTGAACAAACACTCGCACCATAGCATTACCCCATCAGCTAAAGAGGAGCCCTTGACCAATTGAAGCATATACCGCATCTACGAGATTGGTTTCCCGCCGACATATCCGCCCTTTGTGGAGCGTGCGATTTCTATCATCTTGAGGTGCCAAATCGTAAATTAAGAATATTGTTTCCTAACTTTCAATCATTGTTCACCCCAACTGTCATCGGCGATGACTTTTCTTTTTCTAGGTATAGGTGGCCTTGTTCTCCATAACGTCTGTATTTCTTTCGCCGCTGCCTGTCAAGTTCATGCTCCGGTCTTTGATGATGGATACAAACCAAGCCACCACCGCATCTGATTGGAGGCTGAGCAGCAATGAAGTAGGAACCAATTAATTACACGGTCGAGCACAGAGCACAGGTTGGGACAGGTTGCGAAAAGCTACGCCGATCCCACGATCCACTCCCCGGAGGTCGGCACCAGGGGTTCGCCTTCTTACACTTTCAGCGGTTAACACGTTGTTTACTTTTTCGGTGATCAATCGTGTAGAAAAAAGAGGGGGGGGGGGGATAATTTTTTCGGACTTTTCTACTTTATTCGTTGCTGAATGGAAGGCTACAATGCTCTGATAGTAGTTTAATTGGTGGCAAATGCATAATAATAATGCACTGATTATGCTTTCTCGTTAAAGTCTTTTCATTACGCTTCGGGAATCTGACTAATGATTTAGATTTTACACCATTTTTGACAATGCTATGCACAGTTTTTCATGCTGCCGAAGAGGAGAGGGGGCTTGATTGTGTTCCGAGACCGGGTCGATTACAACTGGGAACACCCGATACAACCGACCATTATGCACAGCCAGCCGTGTTTGCGTCTGCTTTCCGGGTGCTATTGCAGCCATTACGTTGGCAGTGCGCTTCGATTTCACGCTGGCGCATATTTAGTATTCTACAAGCGCATCGCACACAGCCCCTTATGCAACTCTATACTGCTAGCACGTACTGCTCTACCAGTCAAAAAGGGAAAGTGATCGGTGGTATCGCCGACGGCGTTGCAGAAACAAAAAGAAACACACGCCGCTTGAAGAAGTAAAAGCGCAATCCGCCGCACCGTTAATTGTAGAAACCTTGATGCAAATCAGTTCTGACATTGTGAGAGCTCCACAAAAGAAAACCTGCTTACTGCATCTTTTCGAACAAAGCTTTAAAAGGCCCTTTTGTCTCTGATGGAACTGTACATTTCTGCCCTGTTTGTTGGGTTCTTGGGTCCCAATAAACGATGGAATAATACAGCCCAGCAATATCAGAATTTAGGAATTTTTAAGCATCATCATTAGACCGTCTCATAAATGAATCTTATTGATGTTTAAAAACCATAGCAGAGCAAAGCAGAGATTTTGATGGCTTGCTTTAACACTCATACAACCGTGAAACCGGTTCCGTCCATCGAGAACTGAGCTGAGTATCGTGTTGGGGTAGGTCTAGTGAACGTGGAAAAGTAAACAAGCAAAGGAAATGTTTTTATACCTTCTCATTCGACCGATTTGCTCGATATGAACACGATCCTTAGTTTTATGGGTCACCGCCCAATAAAATACCACCAAACGATTGTAAAACAAAACCGGTCCATAATTTCTCAATAAAACAATATTCCTTGTTGCATTATGCATCGGGAAAGAGGACGTTTTCGCTTTGCTGATTGTTAATTCGGCATTTAAAAAAACGTTAACCTTCTTTTAGCGAGTCACGATCGAACCACCATAATATAACGTCACATTGTTGCCTGACATCTTCAACATAGTTAATTAAGCTAATTAATAATTTTGTGTTGACTTATGAACATTTAAAAAAATCTAAAACACCTTGAACATCATTAGTTCGTAAGTTAACCGTAGTTGCTTAAAACAAGTGAGGGTTGCCTTGTTCTAGTATACCTTTTTTTAATACTGTTTTTGTACGTACTAATCAAAGTTCTTTTTTCCGAAGCTTTCTGAAGGATTGCTTGCTAAAAAGAAGCATTGATGCGTGGCATTGACTTTTTAACACCTTTTGGAAACGATTATCCGCATAACATCTGCACCATTAAACACAGAGAAAGGCAACACTTTTTTTTATCGCCAATACCAACTGAAGGCTGAGGTAATGCAGTGAATCTGCAATTCGCTTCCTCCATGAAGATGTACCGAAGTACATCTTGCTGCTGATCTTGGATGTTTTTTTTTTGGGCTCACCTAAAATGGTTGGTGTATAGTTCAAGTTCAATCCCAAACACACGCGTGTCCAGTTCAATTGTATACGGCTAATGGTACCGCCTGGGGTCATAAACAGTTCACAGTTGACCTTACTTAGAGGGTATAGCATTTGATTTTTTTTAATAGTAAAGCTTCATTTCCAACTCTTAACTTTACGTACCATTTTCGTTCATGAACTTGACATTGGTCGCAGCGTTAGGTTTTGTGGGAGCTTGTTGCGTAATTAGACCCCTGCCTGCAGCTCATTGTCGTACTAAACTATCTCCCAAAGCAGTAATAAGGAAGACATAAATTTCGCTTCCACTTCAGGGTTGGTCGTACTGACCGGCGGATACCCTCGCGACCTATCAAATTACTTTCAACCACGTCCATGATCATTTTAACGCCTATACCTGTACGCCTGTGCGTATGATGCAGTAGGCGAGGTCACTTCGTTCACCTCCACCTGCAGATCATGAAATCGTTTTTTGGGAACGTTGCAAAGGTTTACTGGTGACCTATAAACCATGGAAACGTTCAGCTTCCTGCATCTCTAGCTCTGGTCTGTATTGCTTTTACCAATGGCTTGGTGTGGGCTGTCGATTGAGATAGTGATCTCGTTTTTGTAATTACTTTAAAGTAAACAGCTACTGCCGAGTTTTGATGTAGATTGATGCGCACTTAAGTCAGCTGAGTAATGATTGGCTAGCATGAAATGTTGTAGGCGAATGTGTTGGGTAAGTGTTGAGACAAACACTACCTTGGTAGGCAATCGAATATTGAATGATCCATGTAGTTTTAAGCTCGCCTTCAGATCCGTAACGAGAGGGGTTTTTACAGGTCATTAAAAATAGCTTAGATATTCCTTAAACCTGATCATAAGTTGCGCTAGCTGCTACAACAAAACGGTATGCGGTTACAAGAGGAAACCCAATCAACGTTCACCTATCCATAACCTTTCACATCCACTCGTTTTTTATGATTTGGATCGCGCGGTGGTAAACATTAACGATCGTGCATTAAATATGTGTGTACACTTATGCAACCGTATTTATCGCAAAAGTTTGAGGCTCACTGAAGCATTCTTCAGGTAGTAGTATCAGTCAGGTATATTTACCACACTGCATAGTGCCAAGTGGACGTGGCTTTGCAACTTGCGGTCATGACTCATCCACGACCAGCGATCAAGTCTACCAGTGTTGGTCTCCTCCCATTGATTGTTATCGTGGGCAGGGGCGCCCGGTCGTGCAACACACGGGTGCATAAATGAATCGGTCTCTCCGGACGTAGAGAAATAACGGAACTAAAGACATTTTCGGGTATACACGGAGAGAAGCGACATAAATTGGTTCCGCATGTTGATTTTATTTTAACAACGCGCGCGAGACGACTTCCACCAAACGTGTTCGAATAAGAGCGCCAGTGTGCTGTCAAGACTAGCGGGAAAAACACTGCACACGTCAACGCATACGCTTCCCACTTTTGTCCTTCCGCCTTTAAGCTGTGTGTGTGGTTTTTCTACTTCAAAATTAATATTGAATGTAACCTACTTTAGAGATATGGAGGCAAAATCTGTTTCATCACTGATCGGTCATTGAGAGATGTTTCGTGGCAGCACGAAAACATAAAGGTTCCCGCTGGGGGTATTTATAGCTGAGTGGCTCAAATTAGACATGATAAATTTATCAAAAACTGTAGGTAAAAGGTAGCACGCACGACAAAACAGAAATAATAGTTTGATGGTTATGTTTGCACAGTTTGTATCGTAACGCCAAGCACTTTCACTCCTAATCAAATTTTGATGAACCATGATATCTATTAGTGGTTTATGTTCTGCTTAACACTGAGTTGTTTTCAGACCGTCTAGAGTTTTTTTGTTGTTTGATTTGAACTCACAGAACATCTAACACCCTCTGAAGATGTCACACTATTCCGGGTGTTTTATCTACAGATCAAATCTGGATATCAATCCAGGATAGTTTGAAATATCATCACACTCTAACCTCATTTATGCTTTGAAGACACGTTTTGCTAACTGATCATTAATCATATAAATTCTGTTCATCGCCACCATTTCCTGATTCAGTCGAAACTTGTCGACCAAGTTCATCCGCTTGATGATCGATGAAGATGATTGGGAAGTTTCGAAGGGTTGAACTTGATATTCAGACAAGGTGTGCGACAACTGTTACATCTTCAGGTCTCACATATGTATGTATAGGGGCATTTTGTCTAGTCGTACTGCGGTGATCTTCAAACTGTTACCTTAAGTCCAAGTTCAATGTATCACTTCCAAGCGATGTCCCTGTTACCAGCAGCAGGCGGCAGAAGGTTAAACGAGAAAGGATATGATTAGACGTAGCACAAGAAAGGGAAACCGAAAATAAAATAAGTTTTAAAAAACCTGAGCATCTGAACATGCAGTAGGGTTTGCGGTTGAGGATTGCTTGTGATGATCGCTAACCGGTAGTGTGAGCTGCCTGTTAAGCTGCCCGAAGGCCCTCGACTCTGTTTTTTTTAATCTAATCAAGATCACAAGGTTTGGTCGCATGTGCTGCTCTGTTTTGCATCGCATCTTGTTACCGGTTAACGAATGCTTTTAATACCTTTTATCGCTTTTGTATCGCTTTTAATATCTATACTACCGACAGCCAGTTTGTGGCAGGTTTGATGAATTACGTAGTAGGTTTGACATGTTACGTGGTATGCTATTTCCGTCAGCCAATAAAAATTCAACAAACACTCAGTTTTTAATACCCTGTACGCTGTTGTTGTCTCAGTGTGTCAATGTGGAACAATGTACGGCAAATAGATCGATGATCAATCGAACAGTCCCATATTTTGAAGGGTGAGCCTATACAGAGCACACGGGTCAATTGCTTCTATCAATCATGTACCGTTCACCATGTAGCCCTCCATGTGATAATTATGCACGTTTTAGCTAAGATGAAGAAATAACTTTAAAATAGAAATAGCACTAAAAGGTACGCAAAAACAGTTTCTACTTCCGAAATATCTTGAACATTTGAAATAACCAACCAAAACCTACCCAGCATCCATCTTGGCTGGAGGTCAATTGTGCCAGCAGGTGTTCCGATGAATCAAATCATGATGCAAAAAAACAGACGATCCTTCACTTTCCACTCCTCTTTGATCCCCTAACCATTGGTAGTTCGATTTGGCCTACAAATACCGTTTGTTGTTGGTTCGGGTGGGCCACGTGCCTCATCTGCTTAAACTATTCCGGTTTAAAACGCTTTTAAACGCTCACCCTGGATGCTTAACGCTGATCTTGAAGCACTTCGAAACGGATCAAACTGCCTGTTTTTGCCGCTTTTTTCCCTCATTTTATATGCAATGTTTATATGCATATTGGGTCGAACGGCTTCGACCCGGCTGAAGAGACGGCGATAGACAAGCATCGGCGAATTGGGCGTAAGGTCGTCTAACTGGTTTTCCTTTTTTTGAGAGTGCAAAAACAAATGTTTCTCCTAGAATCCCCTGGCCTATTAAAAAAAGTCTCCGACTAGTATTGGTGTGCTAAATTCGATAACGGCATTTGCATTACAATAGAGCAACACAGATAGGGCAAGCTGTTGCATCATATTGCTTTCTTTTCTCCCTGACTACAACCTTTCAATACATGACATTAAGCGTAATCGCAGACATTGAGATCATTAGCGAAGGAGCATAAAACGTGGTTCTGTTATTACAACTGTAGTTATGGTGATTCTGTTGCAAGAATTGGTAAACACAATTAAACACATCTAATCGCTTTTTTAACAACAACCCCATAATGGGTCAAATGTCCTTCCGAAAAATAAGTTTTAACATGTCAGCAGCTGGTGTGTAGCTGCCTGCCTTCCAGGGTTTTCGTTCGAACGATGATTAATTATTTATATAGCACACTGTGTGTATCGTAGCTTTATGACGCCAACGGTTGGCTCGCCCACCGCCATCAGTGCCAATCACTTTCGACACTTTCTGGTACACGACCTATAGCGTAAATTAATTCCACTTTCAACTCCCGTGTACGAAGTAAACTTTCATTGTGTGTGGAATTGGGCAGCATGTTTAATGTTTAATATGAAATCCATTGAAAACACGCAGAAAAGCGATTCTGAGGAAGAGAGTACGAATGGTGTCAACACCGCCCCTTATCATACGCTGTAAGTGAAACGAAATCACGGAAGCACGTTCAATCAGTTACTGAAAGTGTATTATTTATTGAACATAGATTAATAAGTTGAAATTTTAACCGCACAATGGAAATTGTGACAATTTCAAAATTAAAAACAAAAAAAAAACGATTTAAATGCTGCGACACAACGATTGCATCATGATTGTTCCATTGAACCCAAAATCGGCTGCAATTAATTTGGGACGATCGGGTTGGGTCAATTCGCACGACGAGTTGGGAAAGATTGTAGGCGATAATTATAGAGGCTATAGAAATGCGCATACACAGTATGTACATATATGTGTGCTCACCAACTTCTCAAGAAATAATATCATTGGTTGGTTTTGCTTTCATACTTAACATATCCTTATTGTTCACGCATTTGGCAATACAAGTGCCAAAAACCTTTACATACATTATCAAGATACAAAATTATACCTTAAGCCTGGTTGTCTTTATCTAACGTATCTGTTAGACTCATGTATGCATCATACAGTGGGAGTGTGACTTTTCGATCGACAGCCAAAGGTCGCACAGCTCCTAAGTGATTGCGCTTGAAGCTGATCGAAAATAACCACTTAACACTTTCGTGAAGAAAACACAGAACCTATCCATCGATACCTTTAAGTTGGGCTGTTTGTGTGCCGCTTGTGTAGTATGCCTAGCATGATTTACGCAATTGCATTTGGTTTGTTAATCGTACTCCTCCAATACCCTTGCCACCATAGGTTCGTCGTTTACTCGCTCGCTCAAATCAGGGTCAGTTCTTTTGCCTGAAACAGATGACAGACCGTGTACGCCCGTGCAACCGTACCAAACACATCGTAAGACGTATGGTGGCGGCATATTTGGCGGTGCAACCGTCTAACCCATAAGTGCATTGGAAATGGTAAAAAAGTGCATCGCCTTCAAAGTCACCACGCTTGGTTTAGTACGCTACAGCGAGCCTGTGCAAACGACTTTCTGAAATTGCAGAACATGCTTCGCGCACCGTCCCACTGAGGGCCGTTTCTTCTTTCAGATGCATTGGCCGCAGAGCGAATTGCAACGATTTGCGCAATAGACTTACTCCCTCTCCCTCTTCGTTAACAAAAAAGCCACCTACCTGTATTTCCAATCCAGCTTGCTTTTGTGCAGATAAAGCGACAGGATGGGAACGTCCGAGATCTCGGTTTCGTGGCCGCCCGCCTCGAGCAGCAGCACCTTCCAGCCGCCTATCTCCGAAAGGCGCGAAGCGACGACGGCACCGGCAGAACCCGCACCTACCACAATGAAGTCGTACTCTCGGTCCACCTCCGGTACATTGAACGGGCGATTTTCCGGATCAAACAGATCGTAGTTGTAGTACGCGAGCGAAGCGATCAGCATTGGCACGATTGCCAGCTTGCCGACACCGATAACGGCCGTCGCAGCACTAATGGCTGCCCCAACGGCAGTTGTCAATCCGGCCGCGGCAGGTGTGGCTTTCAGTGCCGCTCCCGCCAACAGTGGTATGAGCATTCCAAAGGAGACCACCATTGTGTCTCGTTCAGCAGGTCCTGCTTACCTACCAGGGGGCACTATGCAGAATAGGTTTCGAGCAGCAAAGTTCTATTCACCCCTTGGCACTGGCTTGCTGTGTCTTTGCTTCTTGAGCTATTTTTTTATTTTAAAATTGAACCCAAAAATAATTTCGCACCATTCCATCCACCACCGAGCGACGGAGGCTCGGTAAGATGCGGACTTTCGGCGGAAGCGCCACTTTATTTGCGCTGCACCATCAGCATTAATCACTGCACACTTCACGCTCACAACCAACACAACGCCGACACTTTCACCAATTTTTCATTCAGATTTCGTTCACGGTAGAAATGGAGCCGCTTTATTTCGCGACTTATGCTACTGATGATGATTTTGGTTTCGTGACTTCCAAAATTCGCTCCCTCAACACTCTCTCCGGTGCACACAGTAGCACTCTGGTGGTAATTATTGGCCGATCGCGGAGGTGATCTACTGACAGAAACGCGCACGCATCGAAAGGAAATCTCTAAGTGAAACAACCCCAACGGTCACGTATGCGCGCCAAGGTGTTTCAATTGAACACAATCTTTGAAAAGTAAGACGCGCACACCACCTTAAGAAGCGAACCGATCGCGTCGATCGACGAATGTGTACTGATCGAGTCTGCACGAGCCAGCACGTGGATTATGCAATTTGGAGTGGTGCTTGTGGTTTGAGGCCGCTATAGCCAGCTGTTGCAAACGATAAACGCGCTATTCCTGCCTGCACGATGGTGGTGGTGGTAAGGGTGCATGGTTGTATGCGTGCGCAAAATTCCTATCCAAAACCCGTAGCATCTAACCGGTCTCGCTTCGTGATGTTGTTGATGATGATGACGACGATCGTGTCTTTTGCCGTGTCACGCACGAAGAATATGCTCCCAGCATTTTCAGCTTCCGTATGGGTGTGTGCGTTACAGAGAAGTGCAAAAATATGTATATGAGGCTTGTTGCCTTCTTGAAGAGTGAAACATTTTCTCTCTTGCTCTTTCGATCGTCAAAATAAAAAGGCAAAAAACAAGAAAGCGTCTGTTCGGATGGGGTTGAGCTTATAATTTGAAAAAGTACCGGCAACTTTACACCTATCAAGAAACCCGCGAAGATGTAACGAAGCGTGCGTGGAGAAATGTTTTTAAAAGGGCAACCAACAGAGCATATCTTTGCCTAGAACAACGGACAGCTGATCGCGTAGGCAACACCCCTGGGCAGAAGCGTGATGATCACGTTGACGATTAGGTTCAGTATGTTAAAGAGAGCAAAGATTGTTCAATTTTTAAAACATCTTTTCTAACGACTCTTTGTTTAATAAAATTTGGTTATTGTTGTAACTGTGAAGTTTACTTACCACTATAAAATTATTACACACTGGAATATTGGAATGAACCACCGTATTATTTTTTACCTTATTACTTCATTTTAATATTGAAATATTACAAGTTGCAAACTTTTTATGCTAATTTTTACATAGGAAACTAATAGAAAAATATTAAAGCACAAAAGCCTACATTTCCTTTTTAACTCGATTTTATTACCTCTTGATCCAAATACCTGTGTGGAAAATTTCCACATTCTGGGCGCAAAATAGCTGCCATTTGCGGTTTACAAACACTTTCGTGTTCATAATGCTTGTATGCATAAGATTACTCGGAGCTATTTATCCTTTTCTTCCTCAATTTTTGCTCGGTTTGTTTGTTCCTGAATATGAAACATTTTGTACCACTTTTTCAAAGAGCGTTTTTTTTTTGTATATAGCTCCAATGTAAATGTAATCCAACAAAGGGGACTTTTCCGGTGCACCACTTGCTGGTAAGTAAAGCAATCCGATTAGCCCTTCCGGTTAGCCGCTTCGATCGATGTATCGCTTAATCAAATAGCTGTTCCGCCCTATCACACGGCAGTTCGGTTTCTTTAATGCATGCGAAACATCAACGCACCGATATGGGAAAGAAAACAAAGCACCATAAACCATAAAGGAACTGCCCTGTCTGATACTCCTTTGAGTTGCAAAAACAGCAAACATTTACCGACCGCAACGATAAAAGGCAAAGTTTCACTGCATGCTCAACCACTATGCTCTGAACATATGATAGGCACTTAAAGGCAGTCCGCGTTGCATGATAAAGCCAGGAGATGGCCTTTGCAGTTGTTTGTTGGCGGCAGATTGTTGTAGGCAAACAGTGCTGTCTTGCTGTAAACGGTAAATCAATCCGTTCCACCATGGACCCGGGATGTGTTCAATATTGTCACAAAGCTTAATTCATTTTACGTTATGCGTCAATTTGAATGTTCACCCAATTTCAACGAGATGGATGGTACGTCAACTGAATCAATCAATTTTCGCCTCTTCTTTCCAAACTGACCTTCACCGAGATTGGTAGCGCCGTGATCGGTACCACCACCGGTTGCGTCGCGAGTTTTTGTTCGGTAAATGTTTACAAAAAAAATGTAAGAAAAAATTCCCTCCAGGCGGCTAGGTGAGAAGTTTGAAAGTGAAGCGGGAAGCAAAATCGAGTTACGGCTGATTGGACAAACTGTGATCCACGAGATCACTAATGTAGACCAATGTCCTTGCATCGCTGCATTCGTTTGTGCGTTAGCCTGTATGGCCATTATGGAAGGGTGTTAGAGCCTTTTTTCTGGTGTTTGGGTAATTAATGGAGCTTATGGTAGTTTTACAGCTTTTTATTTGCAAATGTTATTTCATTGTACCGCATTAATGCTAATGCGGGATCGTTGTTTGCAAAGTTGTTTAAATTCCAAGCAAAACTGTCACGGATCGAGTGGATTTAAAAAATCGGTCATGCATAGACCTGATCGTTCGTCTTGTGTGATTTATTACTCGTCATTGGTCAACAACTGTTAAATAAAATTCACTTTCCAAACGATTCGTACTATTTTGGACATTTTGGAAAGATTCACTTGACATTAAGCCAACCGGGACGTTTTATACAGTCGCTGATCAGTTGCTTAATAGTACCTCATAACATTGTACTTATCGATTGAGGTAGGTTTGAGGTTTATGCGAATGCATTATTATCTTCCCCTCCTACTTTTGGTGGTAGTTTTCGTCGTAAGCAGCTGTAGTACAAATTACCACATCTTCCCAACAAACACAGTGAGCGGTGACGTTTTTGGTAAATGCACTAACCGGTCCGCGAAATGCACACGTTGAAGTAAAGCTTATAATTGTACTGCACAACAGCCCGTGCAATGCATGTGGTCGTGTGTCTGCTTGGAATCTGGTCGGGTTCATTTGGTTGGTTGGGGCAAGAAGATAAACCGCTTCTACCCGTGCGGTGGGATTGGTTTGCATGTGCATCAACTTTGCTCGAGGTAGCAAACTGACAAAATTTGCAACGGATGACCCAATGTGTTTCGACCTTAGCTCCGTACTGCTACTAGCCTGGGGCGTATTATACAACCAAAGTTATAGCGAATACTTCTACGGAGCCAATCACGATGTGAAGTGGGACACAGGAGCACAATATACCATGCAATAAATTATCACTCAAATTGTAAAACGATCGACTAATAAAACTCTGTTTTTGTCTCTTCTCTTTTTAGGTAAACCCTCCAGACGAATGAAGAAGCGTTAATGTACAAGGCAAATGTTCGTATGAGGTTTTTATTAATACCTTTGGAGCTCTAATGTGTGTTATTCAGTGCTCCAAAAGTCATCAATATTTTATGCTAGATTGTGATGACATACCAGGAATTACATGGCAAGGTCGTGCAATTTTTGTCAATTAGTTAAACGTTATTAAATGATTTTATGACACCCTCACGCTACATCCAAACCACGTTGTGAGGTAATACTGCGGTGTAGTGTATGCAATGGAATGTTGAAGAAATCGTGTTATTTTACGTGACATTTGAATCACTTTCTCTCTCTCGCTCCTTTCAAAGCTAAAGGGAAAAGCTTATCACGATACTATTAAATGCACCTTTCTTTATTCGAGTTACCAGGATAAACTTGTAGTTTCTGTAGTTTTTCCACGATAAGTTAATATTCAATTCCACTTTGAATGTATGAAGCTCTGCTCGAAATCTTAAGTTAAAATCATGAAAGTAATAATGGTTGTAGTTCTATTATCATTTCCATCACTGTAAAAGCTTGTCATCATGAACCGGTTCAAGTATACATTTAGGGGCAACATAGCCAGTCGTGTCACTTATACCGGTTCGCTTTATCTTTCTTTTGCATAGAAATTTCGTGTAACCGTGCTGAGGTTTTCAAAACACCTTTAACTGAAATGTATGCTTCTGCTTCATAGAAAACTTTATTTCATTCGCTTTAATTATAAAGTCCGTTACAATTCTGTATGATTAGTACCTTCCTTCTTGACCTCGTAATCTTCCTTTATCATATCGGCACCCTTTTCACCGATCATGATCGTTGGTGCATTTGTGTTACCGCTCACAATGTCCGGCATGATGCTGGCATCTATGACGCGCAAATTGGTTACCCCTCTCACCTTCAGTCTCGAATCAACAACAGCACTTTGGTCCGCATCAGGACCCATTTTTGCCGTGCTTGTGGGATGATATATGGTCGTGGACATGTAACGCACATAACACTCCCAGTAGCTGTCCGAATCGTACTCCAGCCGATCACATTCGTCAATCTTTAGATGGAAATCCTTAAGCTCGTGATAACCGAAATTTTCCGTATCCAGCAGCTTGCGGAAGAATCGGATGCCACGGATGATCGTTTTTACATCCCGCTGGTCGTCCAGGTAGTTGGCGTTGATGATTGGCGCATCGTACGGATCGGACGAGCGAAGCTGCACCGTTCCTTTTGATTTGGGATTGAGCAGCGTTACCATTACAGCAAGAATTTCTGACTTCTGGTTCTGTTCAATGATTTGGTGAGAGATGTTATCATCCCATCCGAAACATTGTGTAATTTTTGCTACATCGGGCGTTTTCCACAGATACAACATGTGATGGAACTGTATGTCTGGGAATTTGGCTGCTGGGCTTTGTGTGTTGACGAACGCTAACAGATCTGTTACACTCACGGTGCCGAACGTACCGAGTCCGTAACGGAAGTAACTGTAAATACTGTCCAGCAGTTCGTCCATACTGCGTTCAATCGGTCGTGAACCGTGCAAACTCAAAAACAGTGGTACAATCACATGATCCTGCAAATTTTCTCCAACTGTCGCTATATCCTTTACAAGAGGGATGTTAATCCGGTCGAGCTGCTCCTTTGCTCCCAGTCCGGAAAGTTGCATAAGTTGGGGCGTATTTAGTGCTCCAGCCGATAGAACCACCTCGTTGCGTACGCTCACTGAAATACCGGCCTGGGTGGGTAAATCAAACGTAACGCCAGTAGCCACCGTGCCTTCGAAGTTGACCTTAGTCACATGAGCATTTTTGATGATGTGCAAATTTGGTCGATCAGTTGCGGTATTTAGGAACGCTTTCGCTGTACTCCAACGCCTTCCCTTATAAACTGTACCCTGGGCAACGTTGTAGCCGATGTACTCGTCACTGTTGATGTCCATAATTTCCGGTATACCCAATTCTTGCGCCGCCTCAGTGATTACCAACTTTGTCATCTCGTTTGACATAAAAGAGTTTACCTTGAGCAAACCACCTTGTGCGTGATAGTCGGGCCTCTCTTGCAGCAAATGTTGCCCACCGTTATCTTCGGACTTTTTGAAATATTCCAGCACATCCTTCCAGCCCCAGCCCGGATTTCCCTGCTCCTCCCAGCGATCGTAATCGCGGCTATTGCCACGAACGTACAGCATAATGTTGTTACTGCTGGATCCGCCCAACATTTTACCCCGAGGCCAGTAACTTCCGTGCTTGTAGCCCTTGCTGGCAATGGCACTTTTTTCGGCGTAATAATTCCACACATGCGAACTGTTCATCATAGCGAATGCTAGGTACGGCACCTAATTATAGATAAAACATTATGTATATTTGGGACAAGAAGAAGAGAGATTTTCCTTACCCGTAGATCAAGTTATACCAAAACAAATAGCAAGCTAAACAATGGACAATGGAAATGTATGGACACAGACAAATGAAATCAATGAGATGGTGTTTATTGAAACGTAAAAAAGAGAAAATCACTGTGAACGCTTAAAGTTCAATATGGTTTGGTCCCTCGCCCCATTCTTCCTTAATCATATCGGAAGCTTTTTCGCCAATCATCATAATGGGCGCGTTTGTATTTCCCGACACAATGTTCGGCATAACGCTACCATCCACCACGCGCAACCCTTTGAGACCCTTCACACGCAACCTAGCATCTACTACTGCCTCCTGATCACCGTCCGGACCCATTTTAGTTGTTCCCACTGGATGGTACAGTGTGAGTGTCAGATAGCGCGCATAACACTCCCAGTAAGCGGCACTATCGTACACCAGCTGGTCACACTCGGACAGCTTCATTCGGTGCAATTCTCCCTCATGCTCCCGGAAAGTAGGTGTATCGACAATCTTATTGATGTATCTAATTCCACGCAGCACCGCCTCAACATCTTCCCGTGCCTCCAGATAGCCGCTCTCAATGCGTGGCGGCTTGAACTCATCAAAATCTTCGGTGGCAAGCGTGACGCGTCCTTTCGATTTGGGATTCAGCAGCACCACGATAACCATCACCACATCGGCCTCGGTAGCCGCTTCCAGCATTGACATCGATATCTCCTCGTTGTAACCAACCTTGTCACAGAACAGGGCCGACTTACCGGAACCCTTCTCGAACTGGAAGAAATGATACTCAATGTCCGCAAACGGGCTGGACCCGTCGAGTGTGTTAATAAATCCAATCACACTCGTCACACCATGTCCAGCCATCGGGCCCGATCGCGTCATGATGTACTGGAACAAATTCTTTGCCAGCTCCTGCTGTATGTTGTAATTTTCGGCAGTCGATTTGTGCATTTTAAAGAGCAGCGGCACGTACAAGTGATCCTGCAGATTCTCACCGACCGGCAGATCAGCAACCAGTGGAATGTTTACCCTTTCCAGCAAAGCTTTCGGCCCAATGCCGGACAGTTGCAGGATGTGTGGTGTATTGATTGCGCCTGCTGCAAGGATGACCTCTTTGCGTGCGTGTGCCACCTTCAGCAACTTGTTGTCGATCATGAAGTTCACATACTTGAACCGTTCGGTCGATGGATCGCGCTCAACCGTAACCACCACCGCGTGCTTGATGACGTGCAGGTTCGGGCGGTCCTTCACCGGCACCAGAAAAGCCTTGGCGGGGCTACACCGTGTACCATTAACGATGGTACCCTGTGCCCGTCCGAAGCCAACCTGACGTGCTCCGTTAATGTCGGCATTGCTCTCAAATCCAGCGTCCTTAAACGCTTGCAGCATTACATCCGCTAGTGGATGTTTTACCGGGAAGTTACCGACCTTCAGGTACCCTCCAGCAGCATGATACTTGCCGCCATCGCGACGCAACAGCTCCGGGTCGTGGTTATCTTCGCTTTTCTTAAAGTAGGGCAGTACATTACTCCAGCCCCAGTCAGAATTGCCCAGTTTGGCCCAGTCATCGTAATCACGCGAATTGCCACGCACGTATAACATCGCATTGATGGCACCACACCCGCCGAGCGTACGACCACGCGGCCAGAAAGCGCCATCTTTCGAACCCTTGCTAGCGTGTGGCGTACGTTCCACATAATTTTCCCAATCCGCATCGGTTTTCTGTATGGTGAAGAACGTTTCGGGGATCTGCAAAAAGCGGATGATGTGAACATGGCTGCAATATAACGATAACGAATAACGATACTGGGCATACGACTAAAATGTATTTACATTCAAACTCAGGGAAATAGATCAGAAAGCTCAAATAAGGGCAAAAAGATACTCAGAAAGAAGGGGATTTAAGGAAAAGGAATATATTTAAGGAAAGAAAAGAGGAAAAGTTGTTGGTTTTGTGAATTATTTCAAATCTTGTAAACTTAGATTGCCAAGATAGAATTTCAAACGTTTTTCACATCACTTCTCATAAAAATTTTGCCCGTGTTCTTGTTTGATAAAATCTGACCCCATTTCAGCAATCATAATGGTGGGAGCATTCGTATTGCCACTGACTATAAGTGGCATAATGCTGGCGTCGATCACTCGCAGCCCATGAATGCCTCGAACCCGCAGTCTGGAGTCGAGCACTGCATCCGCATCGGTGGACGGGCCCATCTTTGCCGTACCAACTGGATGGTACGTCGTAATGGTAAGCTGGCGCACGTAACATTCCCAGTACGCGTCCGTATCATACACCAGCTCTTGGCATCCGGGTATATCAACCCGATGCAGTGTTGCTCCAGCATTCCGGAAGGCTTTTGTCTGCAGCAATCGTTGCTGAAGTCGTATTCCGCGTACGATTACCTCAAGGTCATCCGCATGCTGGAAATAGTTCGCCTCTATGATTGGATGCACACGCGGATTAGCACTCGCCAGCTTGACGTGTCCTCGCGATTTCGGGTTGAGTGCGGTTATGTGCACATAAACTGCTGGTGTGATACGATCCGCTTCTTGAAGCGATGCACTGATTGTTTCGTTAAATTCAAAGCTTCTTGCGAGTGCTCCAATTAACCCGGCGCCCCTCGGAAAGGCCATGTTCATCGTCTGCAGGTTCGGGAAAGGATCACTCGAATTATGCGTGTTGAGAAAGGCTCCGGTATTCAGTAGTCCAATCCGCACGATAGCCTGGCTTCGATTTTGTACGGCCAACGTGTACAGGTCATTCATTTGAGCGAACAGTTCATTCACATCTAGGTCTGGTAGGGAGTAAAACTTGAAAAACAGCGGTACCGCCACATGGTCCTGCAGATTACCTCCAACGTTCAGCTCTACCTTGAGCGGAATGTCGAATTGTTTCAGTTCCTCTGCCCGTCCAACTCCCGATAGCATCAATAGCTGGGGAGTGTTGATAGCGCCTGCCGCAAGAACCACTTCCCGACGTACTGTCACTTGCTGTACCCGTTGGCTGCCGTCAATCACGAAGCGTACACCCGTGGCAACATTACGCTCGTTTATCAGCACCCGATCTACCAGTGCGTGTTTGATGACGTGCAAGTTTTCCCGCTGCCGAACTGGAGCAAGGAACGCCTTTGCCGGACTACAACGGTTCGCACCGATAATCGTGTACTGGGAGTTACCGTAACCAATGTGCCGGTCACGATTGAAATCTTCAATCCACTCGTACCCTAGCTCCAATGCACCTTCTCGCAGGACACCGTTCAAGGTCGTGTTGTCGACTCGCTGCTCCACATTCAAGTATCCGCCCGTCCGGTGATACTTAGCACCTTCACCCCGCACCAGCGTTGGATTGTTCATATTTTCCGACTTGCGAAAATACGGCAAAACATCTTCCCAGCCCCATTCCGCATTGCCCAAACTCTTCCAGCGGTCGTAGTCACGCCGATTGCCTCGCACATATAACATCGCATTAATTGCACCGGATCCGCCCAGAGTACGGCCGCGGGGCCAGTAGGTGCCGTTACGCGTTCCCAAGCTCGAGCTGTCCGTCCGCTGCACATTGTATCCCCAGTCAACCTCACTGTGCTGCAAAGCCAATGCCATCGAGGCAATCTGAAGTGAAGAGTACACATGTAAGTAAGCGCTCAATCGCTTATCGCAAACAGGGTGCATCCAAAGGAACGTGCTACTCAACTCCCGAACTGTATCTGTACGTTGCGCGGTTGTGTAAATCTGTAAACGTTCACCACTTGTATGCACAAACAGATAAAACCACTCCAAACCTGTTGTATTATAATTCTCATCACATAACCCACTCTACCAGTGCATTTGATAAGCGCAAACTTTAGTGCAGTAGAAACGCAACGCAATATTTACAGTCATTTTTTGACACACAGCTTGTTTTCTTTCTTTTCCCTCATTGGCACTCTCGCTAGCGCTACTTTTCCTGCCCGCTCCATTCATAATCCTTCTTTATCATATCGGATGCTTTTTCGGCAATCATGATGACTGCCGCATTCGTGTTACCGCTCACAATGTGTGACATGATGCTTGCGTCCACTACACGCAACCCTTTAACGCCTTTGACGCGCAGTCTTGGGTCGACAACCGCGTCTGGATCTTCGGGTGGACCCATTTTTGCTGCCCCCACCGTATGGTAAAGGGTGAGCGTAAGTTCCCGAACGTAGCACTCCCAATACTCGTTGGAATTGTTCGGCTCGTCCTGACATGCTGGTAGCTCGATTCGAAGCGGCTCTGGTTCCATCGGCATAGCGGCATCCGTTGCCATGATGTTTCGATGCATACGGATACCTTCGATGAGTGTTTCTATATCCTGTCGATGAGTGAGGTAGCTGGCATCAATTTTTGGTTTGTGTTGAACCTGTCTCGACCGCAACCGTATACGTCCCGATGACATTGGATTCAATAAAATCACAAATGCGCCTAGCAGATCGGCTTCATCATTAGCTTCCGCCACGCCACTACTTACAACCCCATCAAGCCCCATCGTTCTTAACCACCGACCAGCAATGTCTGAACGTTTGCGAGAGTACATATGATGGTACTGTATGTTGGGAAAGGGATCATAATAGTTTGCCGTGTTTACAAAGCCCGTAAAAGCGTTGATTCCCGGTTCGGTTAGAGTACCATTTCGATAAATCAGATAATCGTACAAATGAGCCAGTATATCATGATTCTGGTTAAAGTCGGTGGCAGTTGAACGATAAATGCGATAAAATAGCGGTACCGCCACATGGTCCTGGAGATTGCGACCAACGGGTAGATCGGATACGGTCGTTATGCCAAACTTGCGCAGATCCTCTTCCGGTCCAATGCCCGATAGCATAAGCAACTGTGGTGTGTTTACTACACCAGCTGAAATGATTGTTTCCTTGCGCACCCTGACCTCCAACTCATGCGTATTGGAAGAACCGTTAGGCTCAGTCATTATAAACCGCACTGATGAGACTCGCTGATGTGCATCGTACTCAAGCTGCGTTGCAATCGCATGCTTAATAGTATGCAAGTTCCGACGGTCCTTGATTGGTGTGAGGAATGCTTTTGCTGGACTGCATCGTGTACCATTGATCGTGTTAAGCTGCACGCGTCCAAACCCGATATGAGTTTCACCATTGTTGAAGTTTTCCAAGTAATCGTATCCGCTCGCCTGAATCGCTGCAATCAGATGCTCCATCTGTGCGGCATTTCCGACAGTTCTGCTGACGGATAAATATCCTCCCGTTCCGTGAAACGTACCATCACCAACCACCGCCACGTCGTGATTATTTTCCGATTTACGAAAGTAAGGTCAAACGTCCCACCATCCCCAGCCCTGATTCCCACTAGCCTCCCATGCATCATAGTCGCGTGCATTGCCACGAACATACACCATAGCGTTCATTGCTCCAGAACCACCGAGCATTTTACCACGCGGCCAGTAACAACCGTCCGATGAAGCTCGACAGCAGTACGATTGTGCTGGTTGATTTCATCTCCCAAATCGGCATAGTAAACCCAATCTACGTTTGATTTTTCTAATTGAATTTGCATAAAAGGAATCTGCAGGATGGGAAGAATCACAAGAAGATGATTGGAAAATGGGGCACCGTAAAACGGGTGAAAGGATCGAAGGGTAAGCATAACAAAAAACAAAACATAACCAACCGTAGACACTGACTAAACAAAATAAAAAGCCCATCACCGTTGTGCGTGACTCACACGCCGAATTTCCTACCTCAGACTCGATCGGTGGATCACCGCCAGCCTCTAGCAGCAGCACCTTCCAGTCGGGATTCTCGGACAATCGGTTGGCAACAACCGAACCAGCGGAACCGGCACCAACGATCACGAAATCGTACTCATCCAAACCGCGCTGCAGTGCGGTCGGGCCATAGTCCTTAGGCCACATATCCGGCGGGGAAATCGCACACTGTGCCGCAAGAATCGTTTGCACCAGCAGCCCAAACAGTTGGTTGGCCGGTCCGACACTCTGTGCGGCACACTGGCCACTCATTAGTGCCTCCATAATCTCAACCAGCTGTAAGCGTTACCTTCACCGTCTCACTAGCTGGAATGTGCTGTTCCGGGTCAAACGGCAGACGGGAGTACGATCTGTGAAGAAAAATCGTTTGAAACCGTTTGCTTCTTGAAGCGTTTACTATGGCCCGTTGGTCGGGAAGGTTTGCGTTAGACTGAAGCGTTTCCTGTCGACACGGTTCTTATAGTGCAAGTGCTATGAAGGACACCCGCGCCGATGCACTTTGTTGGAAACACTGATGGTAGTGTGTACATATGTTATCAACAGCCTTGGCTATAGGAAGGTAACGATTCGGAAACTCGAGCGTATTTCGAGTCAGTCTGAAACTCGACCCGTTTGAGTGAGATGGTGATAATTATCGGATGTATAACGAATTGAATCGGTTCCTTGTGACTTAATTGGTAAAAAAAACTCATAAGTTGGTAGGAGCTGTTCCATACGAACAAACTCAAACAACCGGTTCCTAGGCCATAATAATCCCTGCATAAAATAACTTTTGTTATCAGGTAAAGTCACAAAGAATAAGCAAGAAGTTCTCCATTAAATGATTCATTTTCATGAAGAGTAGACTTTAAGTTTGGTTTTCTATTGTTAAACATCTCCATTCTCAAGATTAAGATTTTATGAATAAAATAAAAAAGGTTAGCTGCACGAAAACAAGCATACAAATGACATTCTGGAGCATCAAAGTGCGCTGAGACTTGCATAACACAAGACCATACGTCACGTCTCCTAATGCCAGCAGATCGACGCATTAATCGATTCTCTGCGATCAAACGTAGAGAAATGCTTATCTTTTACCCGTATTTCCCCTGGAGCACCAATAAACATACAAAAACATATCCTAGAACGTGAGATATTACTCGTTATAAGGGGTACTTGTTATAAGAGGGTCCACTATATTTTTACGCTTACACGACAGTGGCTTTTTGTACTTTAATAAAGAAAAGTAATTTCACATGTTGTTACATTATTAATAACCTCTGTATACTAAAAGTATTGTATCAATATTCTCTTCTCTCGCAGGTATACCACTTCCACCAAACACAACCACAAACACACATACGCAGGCAAATTCTCTATTCACACATGTTCTACTGGTAGTAAGATAAACTGGTTTTGTACACGGTGTACTGAGCAAGATCATTCATCTATACATCTTGAAATCATGCTTCAAACACAGTGTTACTATTACGATTGCAATGGTGGCGGTAAACATGTCATCAAAATTATCACGCTATCTACTTCTTAGCATTAATGGAGAGGCGATAAACATGATATAATAAGGCACGCACTACACCTGCTTATCGGTCAGCCATTTCTTATCAGGTGGGCGCACCCGTTTGTGCTCATAATGATAAAGCGAAAGAGAGAAAAAAATCAAGTAAAAATTTGAAAAGCGTATAAATTCTAACACGTCACCCTTGCCATGCATTAAACCGTTTCCCCAATGCTGTTCTCTAAACACGAAAACCAACTAGAAATTAAATCGTTAGTCAAAGAATTTTTTAACACCCGTGTGCAATGAGAATCAGAGCACATATCACACCATACGCCTTTAGGATGGTAGCAAATTAGCATCATCCCACCGGGCGCTATTCCACAAGTCAGTTGCACGTACATCTACGTCACCCGATGTTGTGCGCAACGCAGGAATCAATCAGAATAGTGCGTACCCAAAGCACTACAAGTTCGTGCGGCTAAGCATTGCTACATCTTTACAGTGAACACCGTTCCATACCCCACTTACACACACACACTCTGGTATGATGAGTTGTTTTGTTCTATTTGTTGTTCTTTTGCATTTCAATGCAAAAACCACTTCTCATCGTTGGTAGCATCTGTAGATGCATGCGCGCTGGTAAGAAACTATTTTTTGGGTGCTAGTGAATGGCGTGAACAAAGTGGTTTAAAGTGTTATTTAATTTAAAAAAAGTGTATGAATTCCGTTGTAACAATGCTTGAATCCCTACGCAGTTCTATTTTTAAACCGTCGTGCGGTTCATTCACTTCCACCACCAATACACCATTGCTAAGCTATTGGAACAAGAACTGGACCACCCTATAAGTACATATAACTCCCGTTGGCAAGAGTCAGCTACTTACATTGAACTTGCCTATCGGATGAGTACACTGAACCGAACGGTACGAAGCACAATCGAGAACTGACCCATCTTGCGGCAGCCTGAGGTTTATCATCTAAGCTCGTACAGTGATCTCATCCACACAAACACATTTTCGCTCTAACCCGTTGCGAACTGTAAGTGTTTGTTCTAGCGCTGCGCACACTGTGTACTGGCTCGGTCATACACTGGTCATACGGTCATTCGGAGTTTTTTTTGCGCGTTGCAGTGTGTCGTATGCAATTTTTTTTCGTGTTGCACAGTTATGTGACATTCCATCAATGAACTTTAGACTCACGTATAAATAGTTGAATATTAAAATTTAAAAAAATATTAAATACTTTCGTAGAATTTCGTAGAATATTATGAAGTTGTATTTTCTGTTTCTACTACAAACAAACAACCCTGCTGCATTTGGTACAAAAACGGAGAGCACATGAAACATTAATAGCACGCAAACAAAAACCTTCCCATTTGAAATGCAATTGTTGATTCATTTACCATTTTTTGTATATAACCTCACTTACCAGCTGATACCGGTTTTTTCGTTTAGATTTAACGGAATCAATATTTACGCCGATCGTGTCAAACCATTGATCGTGATAAGAAATTGAGATTTCAACTACGGGAATGAAAAGACAAGACGCCAGGAGTATTATATTTCGTAATACACTGTTTATTCACATCCCAGCACCACCTGTAGCTGATTATCAATTCTAAGAAACTGATTATCAATGTCAACAGAGCTTGTTTGAAATGTAATCTTCCTAGTCTATTTTTCGATCGCCATGATGTGAAGCCTTAGTATTTTATATGTTTCATCATGACAGAGCGAATCGAGCACATAAGATTAATATTAATGTATATTGCACGTTTAAAGTAGTAAGAGCCCTTACGAGGCAACACAACTAAAACCAGAAGCACTAGTAGGATGTGAAACTACGGTACTTTTTTGGAGCTTTGTATAACTTTCGTCACCGTGTTGCTGCTGGATGGGTGATACTGGTAGTCGATACTGTCACACTGCCGGTAGTGCTCTTCCCGTGCTAGGGCCGGCAGATGGGCCATCTTGATCAGATCAGTGGCTCGTTCCGCTATCATGATTGTAGGGGCGTTTGTATTCCCGGTCGTAATCGTTGGCATTATGCTAGCATCAACAACACGCAACCCGTCTATACCGTGCACCCGCAGCTGACTGTCGACGACCGCCATCGGATCGCTGGCTGGTCCCATCTTGGCTGTACCCGTCGGATGATAGATTGTTTGCGAGTAGTGTTGTATGAGACATTTGAAGAACGCGTCATCGACCAGTCCATTGCACGTATCACCATGCTGTGTGTCGTATATGAACGTTGCATTGAGCTTTCTCATCACAGACGTCTCTGCTACGCGTACTCCAAACTTGAGTCCCTCGACCTACGGGGGAAAAACTCGCGTAAATTTTTCAGTAGTGTCACGACGCAAAAGGGACAGCAAATGCGAACGAAACTTACCAAAATGTCCAAATCTCGCTCGACGGCAAAATAGTTTGGATAGATCTTGATCTTATCCATTGGATCGGCACTGGGCAGCTCAAGCCAGCCGCGGCTTTCCGGGTGCATTAGCAGTGGCATGATGAGAAACGAATCGTGATACACCCACGACTCAAAGTTGCGCGCATAGTACTCGTAGGTGAGACCCGCGCCCGCCTGTCCCTCGGTGCCACCATCCGAGATGTCCGACTGTGCGGACATAAATATTTGCACATCTCCCCGCCGACTTCCCGGCCTGTTGTACTTGGTGTTGATAAAACCCATCACCTCGCAGGACGGCATCGATACCAGACGGCCCTGATTTCGGAACAGAAAATCGCGCGCCGTTGACACATCGTTCACTTCCGGCAGCCGTATCGAGAGTGGTGCATTACCGGTCGGATTTTGAATCAAAAATACACCACCACCAGCGGCAACGTGATCCTGCAGGTTCTGCCCCACCCCTGGCAGCTCCTTGATCACACGTATACCGTGCCGTTGTAACTGATCACGTGGCCCCACACCGGACAGCATTAGTAGATGGGGAGTGTTCAGTGCACCCGCCGACAGGATGATCTCCTTCGTCACCAGCACAAACTGGCGCCGGTTGCCCTTACTAAACACGACGCCGTAAGCGCGCTTATCGTTCGGATCGATCAGTATCCTCTCTACCATGGAGTTCATCGAGATGTGCAAATTCCTTCGATTGCCAACCGGCCGCAGATACCCTTTGGCGGTGCTGCATCGCAAACCATCCCGGATTGAACCGTGCAGTGGTGCAAACACGAGCTGATCGGGTCCATTGATTTCATCCGCCAGCTTCATACCGAGCTCGCGGGCCGCCTGCAAAAACATTGGCTGCAGTGAGGACCGGTTACGGATCAGCTCCACCGTCATAGGGCCAGTCGTGCCGTGGTACGGCCGACGAGCAATATTTGGATCACGCACATTTTCCATTTTGACAAAGTATGGCAGTACATCCTGCCAGCTCCAACCCCGATTTCCGAGCCTTGCCCATTCATCGTAATCCTCCGGGTTACCACGCACGTACATCATCGCATTCAGCACAGAACAACCGCCGAGCACTTTGCCGCGCGGCCAGCTGCACCGATTACCGCTCATTCCCTGGCAGAAGCGTTCGTTCGGTTCCGTTTCAAACTGCCAATCGAGTGGGCCCTTCTGCAGCGCTGGATATAGGTAGGGAAGATCGCTTAGAAACGTCTCGTCGGTACCGGCTTCCAGCAGCAGCACATTCCAATCGCACACCTCGGAAAGTCGTGCTGCTGCTGCCGCTCCGGCACTGCCACCACCGATCACCACAAAGTCGTACACGTCATAGATGAACTGTGATGGGATGTCCTGCACGCGGTTCCGATAGTCGACCACATCCGTACGCTGGAGCCAGATGCAGGCGTCGAGGATTAGCAAAATCAGTGCGCTGGTGGGTCGCGTTAGCATGATGCGCATGCGCGTGTATTGACTTTCGAGTGGACCGAAACCCATTGCAAAGAAAGAGGGAGGTGGGCGGGGAGATGGGGGTGACGAACGCGGTTAATTATAAGCTATGCACAAACTTATGGCTGTCGATAATAAGCTCGAACTTTACTCGTCTTGATGAAGTTATTTACGCGACGGCTCGTTACAAACTAAGCTAGGCCGGTACGTTCCATTAAGCTTGTCCAGTGCTGGTCAGTTACAATCTATTGCTAAAAAATATGCTACCATCATCAAAATCGGCCCGGCGTGGAACAATACAAAAACGGGGTCGCTGCCAGAGCCCTGAGCCGATCGATATTGATACCTTAATTACTTTTTATTGTATTAGAAATTGCTTTTTTTTTTGTAATTATTAAGCGTTTTATTGCAACGATATTGTGATCGAGTTTTCTCTCTTTTAATTTTTGAAATCTAAATTTTTATTGTATAATTTACAACATTTAAGAACGGTAAATGTTGAAATTGATGGATGCATGGATGTTTCCGGTTTGTTTTTGCAAATAAACATTATTATTGTCATGCTGTGCGCCATTGACCGTCCGGGTGCAGAACTGGTAGCGTTAAAGTTGCCACATCGTTTGCACTACTCGCGTCAGTCGGCATTCCGACCCGGTTACGGACGGATCGTATTTTTCGCCACCTCGACGGCATTGTGTGAGTGTTGTAGGTTGTTGTGTTTTTCCTTCTTCTTCGCCCTCGCCAACATGAACGCTGTCGGTAGCTACGAGGTGCGGACGCGACTCCTCTACACGTCGCGAATCGGTACAGTGTTTCTGCTTCTGATCGATGCAAGCATCTGGCTGCAACGACCAGACATTGTCGATTTCCATCACCGCGTGCAACCTATTCCCGGGCCGTTCATACAGGACATTTACGACTTTGTAATCGTGGGTGCCGGCTCAGCCGGTGCCGTTATGGCCGCCCGGCTCTCGGAAATCTGTCACTGGGATGTGCTGCTGCTGGAGGCCGGTACGGACGAATCGTTCCTCACCGATATACCATTCCTCTATCCGACACTGCAGACGTCGCACGTCGACTGGAAGTTTCGCACGGAACCGTCCGATCGGTTTTGTCTCGCAATGCAAGACCAGCGGTGCCGGTGGCCCCGCGGTAAAGCACTCGGTGGCAGCTCAACCATCAACGCTATGCTGTACGTGCGCGGCAACCGGCGAGACTTTGACGCTTGGCGTGATGCAGGCAACCCGGGCTGGAGCTACAGCGATATGCTGCCATACTTTCTCAAGCTAGAAGATATGCGTGATCCACAGTATGCGAATCTATCGTATCATGGGCGCGGTGGTCCGATAAGCGTCGAACGGTTCCGTTATCACACACCGCTACGCAATCATCTGTTGGCGGGGTTAGCGGAAATGGGCCTTACCAACCGCTACGGTGAGGTGAACGGTCCGGTGCAGAGCGGTTTTGCCGTACCGCACGGTTCTATCCGGAATGGGTTACGATGCAGCACGGCGAAGGGATATCTGCGGCCAGCTGCAGCCCGTCGAAATCTGCACATATCGACCAAAACGATGGTGGAACGTGTGTTGATCGATCCGAACGATCGGCGTGCATACGGGGTGCAGTTCGAGAAGGGTGGCCGCCGATACTATGTGATGGTTCGGAAGGAAGTGATCCTATCGGCTGGTGCTCTTAATAGTCCACATTTGCTGATGCTTTCCGGTGTCGGACCACGGCAAGAGTTGGAAAGGCACGGGATCGGTGTAATCCAAGAGTTAGCGGGCGTTGGGCGGAACATGCAGGATCACGTTGCTACCGGTGCCGGGGGGTACACGATACAGCCACCACCGGGCGGTGCACCTATAGCGTACGATTTTGCTGAAGCAGTGGGCGTTGATACGTTGCAACGGTTTCTCTTCAACGAGGATGGCATGCTGTACGGTATGTCGCTGTGTGAGGTAATGGGCTTTTTGAACAGCAAGTACCAGGATCCCGAACTCGATTGGCCCGATATAGAGCTGTTTCTGGCCAGCCTGTCCGATCTAACCGATGGTGGACGATTTGGGAAGCGTGGATCGGGCATCAGCAACACGTACTACGCAGAGGTATACGAAGAGCAGGTGTATCAAAACTCGTACATGGTCATACCGATGCTATCGCGCCCACTCAGTACCGGTTGGTTAGAGCTGGCAAGCAAAAACCCGCACGATCCTATCCGTATCCATCCCAACTATTTTCACAACCCGAAGGATATGATGGTGTTGGTAAGAATGATAACAAGTGTTTTGTTATTTTGTTTCAATTTGCATCCAACTTGGTTGACCGATGATTTGTCTTTTGTATTGCTTTGTAGATCGAAGGCTTAAAGTTTGCGGAAGCTCTTGCAAACACGACGGCAATGCGCAAAATCAATGCCACCCTACTAGACTACTCTAGGTCACCCTGTAGGCCGAGTTTTTTCCCAAACAAAGATGATTTCTACACCTGCCTGGTGCGCCATTACACGCAAACCATTTACCATCCGTGTGGCACAGCTAAGATGGGACCGGTGTCCGATCCGATGGCGGTAGTCGATCGTTTTCTGCGCGTGCATCACATCGGTGGACTGCGCGTGGTCGATGCGAGTATCTTTCCCATCATTACCACGGGCAACACGAACGTACCGACGATTGCGACTGGTGAGAAGGCAGCGGATCTGATAAAAGTAGCGTACGCAGCAGATTTACGGGCGCACGCTGATTCCCTGCGAGAGTGTGTAACACTCCACACTGATTATGCTGCCAAAGCGATGGAACAGAGTTAGATAGGTATAGGAATGGAATTAGAAGGGAGGATTGTTTGGTTTTAGATTGAAGCTAACTAGTGAAATTTTAAGATCTATTGGTTCCTTTCAAAACCGTTTGAGAAAAAATATGTTTTTCACAGGCAAGGAAGAGACCAACCCCGATGTTAAATAACAGGAAAATCATATGTAAATACTAAATCACATACACACAGTTCAGTAACGTATATTTTACGCTTTCTGCAGTAATCGTCTGCAGAAGATGTATTTTATGTAATTTTCATAAATTAGAGTTACATCGAATTTTATATGCGCTTTAGTTTTTCGTTTATTACTATTGGTTGGTTTATAAATTAAATATCTCTTAATCTACCGTCGCGTACTCACACACACACACATTCTTCACATTCACGCAAGCAAAAACAAAAACAAAACAGGAGCTCATTCATCACATTTTTATCGCTTTTGGGGTGAAAAGTCTTTTTTTTACAAAGATGGAGTTAAGGTAGAGATGCAGAACCGTGCGACCGTGATGCCTCTTTCACGCAACGCCACGTTTGATCCAGAAATCCTTTATCAGGTCGGCACCCTTTTCCGCGATCATGATAACCGGTGCGTTAGTGTTGGCACTGACGAGCTTTGGCATAATGCTGGCGTCAATAACACGCAGTCCGCGTACACCGTACACGCGCAGCTGCGGATCGACAACGGCCTGCTTGTCCCAGTACGGTCCCATCTTGCACGTACCGACGGGATGGTAGATCGTGCACGTGTAGTGCCGGATCATGCACTCCCAGTACAGGTCGGTGAACATCTGTATGTGCGAGCAGCCCGGAAACTTGTACGCGCTCAGCGTCGACTGGTATTTCTGCATCGTCTGCGTGCGGGAGAGGGCGTACGCAATCTTAACACCCTCGATCAGCGTGCGCATGTCGCGCTCGTCGTGTAAATAGTTCGGATAGATGTACGGATAGTCGAAGGGGTTGGCGCTGCGTAGCTTGATCGTACCGACGCTGTGCGGTCGCAACAGCATCGGTATGATGCTCCACGCATCCATGTTGTTGATCGGTTTGAAAACGGTGTTGTAGAACGCTTCGGTTAACCCGTGCGCCTTGCGCAGCTGATTGCCACCGTCCGAGTTGGTCGAGCCGGATACGAAGTGAAATTCAATGTCCGGATAGTCATCCGTTGCATTCACGTACTTCGTGCTAACGAACGCGAGTCCTTCCACCCCACCGAGAATGGTAAGTGGGCCTTGGCCTAGCACCGCGTACTGCAGCACGGTCGACACCGAGTGATAGCGGTTCTCCACGATCGACACCGGTTGGTTAACCATAAACGTTAAACCACCGAGTCCGATGTGGTCCTGCAGGTTTTCACCCACCGACAAATCCTTTATCAACGGTATTCGATGCTTGGCAAGCTCACTCTTCGGCCCAATGCCCGACAGCATCAGTATCTGGGGTGAATTGACGGAACCACCCGACACGATCACCTCCTTCGAGGCGCGCACATGGTGCACTTTGCGGTCGCGTATAAACTCCACGCCAAACGCAATCTTGCTGACCGGATCGATCATAACGCGTGTCACGTGAGCGAACATGGCCACGTGTAGGTTCGGTCTTAACCGGGCCGGTCTGAGGAACGCTTTCCCGGTGCTGCATCGTCCGCCGCGCCGTATCGTACCCTGTGCTATCATGAATCCCGTTGTCTTGGCACCGTTTAGATCCCGATTTTCATAACCCATCTCGACGCCCGCTTCTACGAAGGCAGCGGCTAGCGGTGTGTGGTACGGTGCTTCGCCAACCGTGAGATACCCACCGGTCGAGTGGTACGGCGTGTTGGCCAGGTAAGGGTTCGTGTTGTCTTCCGACTTTTTAAAGTAGTACAGCGCATCCTTGTAACCCCAACCAGTATTTCCCATCGCCTCCCAGTTGTCATAATCTTTCTTGTTTCCGCGCAGATAGAGCATGTAGTTGAGTACGCTGGAACCGCCGAGCACCTTGCCGCGGGGCCAGTTACACCGTCCACCATTCATTGCTGCAGAGATTTAGAAAGGAAAGAAAGTTAGACAACAAGTTCCATTCGCAACAAGTTAAAGCATTTTTTATGTTTTTTAGTGGCAAACATTTACGCACCTAAACAAAACGTTCCCGACGGTTCCGACTTATACTTCCAGTCTAGTTTACTTAGCTGCAGATAGCCCGCCATCAGCGGTACCTCGGATATTTCCGTCTCATCGCCACCGGCCTCCAGCAATAGCACGTTCCAGTTTTCTACCTCCGTCAACCGATTGGCCAGCACAGCGCCTGTAAGAGAGAAAAGGCAGCAATCGAAAAGTTAAAGTCCCGTTCACGGCACACCATAGCAGCATTAGCCCTTCACTCGCTTACCGGCAGATCCGGCGCCTATAATTATAAAATCGTACTTGTCCAACATAATCTCTGTCGGCACGTCGATAACGCGCGCCTCCGGATCCATGAACTCTTCGTACTGGAAGTAGGCAATGGCAGCAACCAGCATCGGAACGAACCAGCCAACGCTCGAGGCAGCCGTGGCTACCGATCCGAACGCGGCACCGACCAGCTCACTCATTTTGTGTTATTAGTGGAAAGAGACACAAGACACTTAATTCACTCTTTATGCCAGATGCACCGGCAGAAACTCCTAATTTTTTAAATTTTGGTGAGACTGAACTCACAGGCGACGAACCGGTTTCACTATGTTATTATTTGTCACTTTGGTCACATTTTCTCTTGCAGAGAGAGAGAGAGAGAGAGAGAGAGAGAGAGAGAGAGAGAGAGAGCGATTCGCAAATTCGTTTGCACTACACAGCAGTGTTATTTCTTCTGGATTATTAACAGCACCTGTAAACAAGGAAATTGATCTGGGTTTAGTAAAAGAGTATTTATTTTTTTATATTATTGACAATTTCCCGTTTCCCGAAAGCTGTACATACAAAAACAATTCTAAAATCATCAGTTTATCAACCACTTAAACCAACTTTCTACTGCCGCTTTCTACAACGCTCGCTTTTGGTTTCATTTAAACTGTTCAATATGTAATCAGTATTACTCATCGATCATACTGCATCAACGTTGTCGAAGGTGTGTTGCTTCACCCACCTTTGCTATCCACCACTATTACCGTCACGAGCACCACGACTCGCATTCGTGTACGCATTTTTAATTTTTATGCGCCAAGCAATAGTTACTTGGTTGTTGTACGATGATGCATCCACCATCCAACTCCTACACGTTGCAGTAAAAATCGAAGTTGTATGTAATTCATAGACATACTTTAATTTACGACCTATGATTAATTTCGATGTCACACTGATAACAACCAAAAAAACACTTGTGAAATCGTCTTCCTCCATCCTCTTACATCACGAAACTTTTTGCCGCTAATTTGCCTGCCAAAGGCACACAAAAAACAGAAACTATCGAAATGTAGTGCACGTGGTGCACGCTTGTTTTTTTTTTTTAATCCGTAAAAGCGTAGAATAAGCTGACCGCAGATTGCTTACTCGATCACGTACTGGTGCCGAAAAATTTAACGATCGTGATTGGGAATGTCTGGAAAGCTGTACCCTTAAATGTACCGGGAAAAGCAATGCCTTGGAATAACTTTAGTCCCCAATGCCGAGTACGTGAGCGGAAAATGTAAAACGGTGACACACTTTGTTGAAAAGTTACCAAAATCTGTTCCCGATTTCGTACCGTGCCAGTGTAGGGTAATTAATCGGGTAGCTCTTTTGGAGTGCTACGGCCATCGTTACCGAAAAAGAAAACCTGTCTTCATCAAACTACTAGTCCATCGTGTATCTATGCATTGCATTACGTCGAATGCGTCCACCGACTTGCGTAAGCCAGAATACGGAATGCTTCCGAAAGGGTTGAGAAACCACTTTCGCTGATTGAATTTGACCATCGCTACATGTGCGTGCGTGTGTGTGTTGAGGGGGAAAGAGAGAAAAAGAGCAGTACAAACGTACAACTGCTGCTTTTACTTGGTGGAATGTTTCGTACAGGCATCGTGAAAACCCCTATTACAAGCATTCGCCGCAGCTTTTACACAACCGAACCGGCCTGTGAGATTTACGTCGTTCACTTTCTGTCACTTTCATCTTCTACCACGGTACTCGTAAAGGACGGCCCTATCCGTGTGTGCCCTACACGTTTCCCTTGCGTTTTAACACCTCATTGATGGGAACTCGCCAGGAACTACAGTATCTCAACCCAACCAAAAAAACAAAATCCAACCCATTTTTTTGACCGGTGGCAACGACCTTAACCTCCATAGAAGCTGCCAAACCTGGAGAGGAACGAATTAAAATAAAATCGGTAAAAACTTGTTTTCGTTTCCTTTTCCTCTTCCGTGCTTTAATCTCTTATTTAGCGGGAGGGGCACGTTGTGAAGAAGCAGGGCAGGAATCTTCTCTGGGTTAAAGTTGCGTAGCAAAGCATAACAAACTGAGCTAAAGCCGAACCAATATACTCAATGCAGTTTCTTGATTCTTCTCTGTGCTTTTCTTTGAATCGAATATCAAACATATAAGTTGGTTATTTGTTTGGTTGTTTTTATGAAGATTTGATTTTACTTGGAATACTTGGGCAATTCAGAAATGATCACGGCAAGGAACACTCATAAACACTACCCCTTTTAAGTGCTAGAGCTATAAAAGCTCGCTGATCGTGGTTGGACGGCTCGATTCCAGTTGCAAGACCCACTTGTACACATTCCCGACTTAGCTTTCTTCCCAGCGGCATTCCCGGCAGGTCCACATGTGTAGACAGCCGCGCACCAAAACGTGAAATGGGTCATATGATCGTGGACTGCCTTTTGCTTCCCCTACTGTGATCACCGCCTGCATGCTACTTTGTGGCCACTCACAACATACATTTATACACACACACACACACACACACACACACACACACACAAAGACGCGACAACACATGTACACAGAAAATGAGATACACGATTACACATCATTCTTTGGGAAAGTAGGTCTTCCACAGGCCGTCCGGACGGTTTCTCCCATTCTTGATGTAGTAACGCAACCGATGTCGAGAGTATGGGGGATGTCGTTTTTTTTTGGCACCGATTTGCACACTGAC
>KB677302.1:0-18743 GCA_000349165.1 Anopheles christyi | reverse complement strand
ACAAGATACAAGAAAACAATTCCGCGATAGTTCTAACAATTGTAAAAAAACAATGTGACGTTGAGCTAAATGTGTATGTTGTAGTTTCGGCATATTTTTAGCAAAAAAAAAAAAACACTTTTGAAGTTACAAAACATTCGGACCGGGACCTTATCCCGGCCATAATTCGGTGAAAGCAAAATGTGTTTGAAACTTTCTGTTTGATCTTAAGCCATTTATGCACCGTGTCGTCGTACGGGATTATGATAAGTCACAGAAGTGACCTTGTTGGACACAATTTATAATACAATCAGGCCATGTGCAAAACGTATCCCTCTTCCTTTGCGTGCATATCTCCCCATGCGCAGATGGCAGCGCAATGTGGATCCACCGAATGACATCATTGCTGGTGTGTTGGTTTATCAGCTATACGTCTATGCAGGCCTGACGCCGCCCCTGACTGTTGGTGAAAAGATTAGCACGAATTCTAGCAGAATGTTTAGTTCCCCCCTCCGTTTGTAGGTCAATTGTAACGGAAATTCGTCTATGTTGATTGTCCGTGGTTAACCGTCGCCAATCGGCACCATCCGGCCACGAAAATAGCGGGAAGAGGAGGGTGGGCGCAGGATTTACGACGCTGGCTACCGAGCTCGGTGTGTTGTGCATCGAAAGGCAAAGATGTGGCATGATCTAAGGGGAAAGCGGGTGGGGGGGGGGGAGATTGTCCCCATTCATAAGCTGTGTGCATGAGGAGAGCTCCATTCATGAAGGAGAAAGATGGTAGCGGTGTGGGCACGGGTAGCAATGGTAACTTTTCGTTTTCCCTTATCAAAAATGATAACCAGAGAGGAAGGAACAGGGAGGGATTGGTACTGTTGTGAATTCTAATCCCCTCATGCATTTCATACATATGCCAACTAAGCGGGCGATCGTTTGTAGTAAAGTGCAGGCGCAACTCTCTGCCTACATGATACCCTCCCGGCTTGATAACCTTCGGCAGCGCAGCCAAACATTTTTGGCGGGAAGTTTTTTCGCCTCAAGCACAGTGTGCTTAACCTTCGCCCCCTCTCCACCTTTCTTGACGATTTGATGCAATTGTGCGCCAATCTAAGTGTTTTTTTTAACGATGGCGGCTCCAACCCAAAAAGGATTGATACACACATAATCATGACAGAATGTGTTCGATGGATGCAACAATGTAACGGCAAGCTGCAATCAGAAGTGTAATTAATTGTTTTTTTTTTTTTGGTTTTTGGTAGAGAATAAAAACAGTTAAATGGAACAAGAAAAAAAGAGCATTCAGTCCACCTCAGAACAAACTTGTCTGTGTGTGTTGTGTGGTAATCTATCTCAGAACAATCTTGTGTGTGTGTGGTTTAAGCTCATAATGTTTGGTTGCTCGTCAGTACCTTTGCGATGGTAAGGCGATGCTGCTGCATAGTTGAATTTCGGAAATGGGATTTTTGGATGTTTGTTCGACTGCCGTTTTTCATGGTGGGGGAAAAATGTTGTAATATCGTAAAGTAAGATTGTTTATGCACTCTCACCGGCAGCATAAAAGCAGTCGTTGGTGAGTGACAAGAAGTTGCAATGGAAATGCGTTCCCTTCGGAAAGAGAATTTAAGGAAGAGAAAAAGATCTTTAAAAAAAAACGCTACCCCTGATATTAGTTAAATTCCCCTTTTGGTTTAACGTAAATAATCGTTTCCTTCATCCTTACCGTCTCCTTACCGTGGTAAGAAATATGTTGATCTTTTTTCACCCTCAGTGCAGCAGCATCCCGGCACCGGTGCCCACCCCTGGCATTTTTTTGTGTTCCCGGAAAGATTGCGCGCTTTGCTCCTGTTGGGCAATGTAATTTGGTTTGGATCGTTTTAAATGCAACCCGCCTTGCAGTTGCTTCCCGTGATCTAAATGCGCGCCTTGTACGATGGCAAACCGCGCTTATAACGCAAGGACATATTTTGTTATGCATTTTAGAGCAGCATCTATGGCATTCTGCCGAAAGAAGAAAAGAAAAGTGCTTCGAATAATGATTGATAACATTATCATTGCCGCTATCTGAGCGTGGAAAAAAATGGTTTATGATACGATCCCGAGCACAATGCTTGGAGTACTGGAGCACCGTCTTGAGAATACATTAAGAAAAGAACAGACTGCATAGATGAGGAAAGAACAAAAAACAGTAAGAATCACTGCTTGCCTCCACTCGCGCGTGTAAGAGTTTAGATTTTCCCGCTGGGAGATATGCCAACCAGAACCCGGAAGGAAAATCCTGTGTGTGTTTTGTCACCAGCGACTTTTTATGCATAATTAAATTGACTACGAAATCGTTTTTTTTTTCCTTTCGGCATGTGATCGTTACGTTGAGGGTATCAGTTTTTTGTTCTGCAGGAAGGATATGGATATGTGTGTGCTGTTTTTTTCTTTTAAAGTATTATTTTATGCATGATAAATGTTTGAGCACATAAAAAAAACACACACACAGGATGAAAATGAAAATTAAGCACGTATGCAGTAGAGAGGAGTCGGCAATGGTGGTGATAGTTGACAATTTGATGATACCAGTTTGGAGGATGGCATCGTTTTTGTCGTAACCGTTGACAAAAGATTAATCACGACGGTGCTATCGAGTCCACTTTTTTTCTTCTCTCCCTAGTCTGGTGACTGGTGTGCGGTTGACGGTAGAAGTAGGTTTGTTGGTTTTCTTTTTGAGATGCAAGTAAAAAAAGATTTTTTTAATAAAAAAATCCTACAAAAATTGGGCTGAAAAATTCTGAACGATTGGGGAGGACTTCCACTTTCCGGCTTTTATGTTGGTGCTCGTTCCCGGTTTTTCCTGTTGCTGGGAAAATCTCACTCAGACATAGGCCCCCTTTGCAGCGTGACCTGATTGGTGCCCCCGGTACGGGATGATGCATAAATTAATGTTTCGAAATTAAAATAATCATACCTCGTCTTACCTCTGATTCTCTGGTTCGATCTTGTTTGTTTTTACAAGCGAGGGAAGCAAAACTCTAATGCCGCACAGCCGGCAATCATGATGAATACATGCACACCACCTAGTCGTCGTCAACGGCTGCGATTTCAGCTGCCAAAGGGTGGTGTAGGTTTTGTTGAAGTGCGATAGGAAATGTCGCTGTAGATTACGTAATTCTGGGGAAAAGAAATATTTTAAGACAAAAAAAAAGTTACATCTTGATGGGAGCGAGGTTTGATAAGGGAAGAAAACGGCACAAACGTGCCCGGTACTTGCCGGACGGCACTGAACCAAAGCCAACCTTTCGATTGCCATCGGAAGAACGGTCAGAACTGTGGCGGAAGAGGTTAACTGGTTCTTCAGGTTGTTTGTTTGGACATGCACCCCGGCGAGTCGGAGATGGTCATCTTTGCCGATGTGCGCCCCGGTCCTTTGTTTTTACCCACAACACATCCCTCGTTCCGGCTGGACCAACACTCGGACGGAAGAAAACAATGCAGAGACTTATTAGATTTGGCACGGATAATTCATAGGTGGTCCATTCCCGTTTGTGTGTTCAAGTTTCTGTCTTACATCTGCTTGAACTAGTTTTGATTAAGCGATCATATTGACCTTTGCCGTGACGTGACATCTTCTGTTTGCTGACGCATTTTTCAAGCATATTAGAAGCTCCCCGAGCGATGAGATGGTGAGGACAGTTATAACGGGTACAACACCGGTACATGCTAGAGATTGCGTTGGGCTAGCCAGAGTCCGGTTTGACGAGTTGTCGGCCGGTGTACGACGATACACTAACCTTTGGGTTTTGTTGTGCAATGATTGATGCTTAAGATGACCAGGAATAGAAATGAACCAGAACGGACGAAACGGAAACGACCGAAAAAAGGCTCTAACGCTTTTTGATGACTGAACCGCTGTACTGTAGGGGTTGTTAATCACATCCGATAGGCAAAACCGTTCACGAGCGGTTGTGATGTCGCTATTTCATCTCATATATATAGATTAGATAGGAACTCTGGGATTTTTTAGAAGCGATAGGTTTACTAGAGATTATATTTCCGTTACATGGCTTGTTTATTGATGGAGGAGAAAAAATGTTACTCATATGGCATTTGAGAAATAATCTAAAGCCTGTCAAACCTAATTTTGAATCGATTAGCAAAGATGCGGTGCATTGCTAACTTTAATTGCTTTGACTTTTCACCCTGATTTATAAAAGTCTGAAAAATAACTTTTGCTTTGTAAATTGCTTTTTTTTTTTCAAGAGTAATACGAAAAACAACAAAGGATAATTCGCAAATAATTTTGTTTCTTGAATACATCGTATTTTGCCATCGCGTACGGAATGTATTTAATTTTTGCTTTTAGTTTTTGACTATAAATATCTGAGAATATTCAATTATAAATTTTTAGACGTTGGATGCTTTTTGAGATTTTAAATCTCAATGAATTTGATAAATACATCAATCCTCCTTTTCAATACATAAATTAACCGATAAACTACTTTTAGTTTTTGGAACTACGAGACTCTTTTTGCTCTACTGCGAACAATTTTCTCACACTCCCCATCACTTTCGATCGATCATGTTTGCTCGGTGTAATCAGGTTAGTTTTCCTTAGGTTAGTATATTTGCTCACGCTCCATTTTTTTTATACCAGGACAAATTCCAAATTCTCATTTTTGGAAGGTGATAATGTGCCCAAGGCCGTACCTCGTGAGCCGTTGCCGTTAGATCAATATTTGCTTCGTGCGCGGTACGTGCGTTATTTGAGGGTTTGTGCCTAGGAAAGCATGTATATTAATATTGCCGATGCCGGAAGTGAAAAACAGTGTCTGTTTTGATTGTTTGCTGATGTATACCTTTCGATACGCACTATTTGGGGTTCGCACAGCATAAAACAGTGTGTCCTGTTCGCGTGTTAACCGTTTCTCCAGTCTGCACATCTTCTGGATACGCGTGTTGCGCAATCAAATTCAGTTCCAACGGTCAACGGTGGTGTCTTCTACGCAATCGCACGCGCAATCGAATCGAGTGCGTTAAATCATGGATCCATCCTGTAGACACTTGTCTACAGTTGGCAGTTGAAGCCGTTCGTTGCCTCGGAAGTCTAACCGTCCGAGCGTGAAAAAAACGCTTGCTGTATGTTTGCCTTCCTTTTCTACATTGCTCTCACAAGACCTCGGTACGCCTTCGGACACGGCCGTTTCAGGTTCAACCTGCTGCAGTAATTGTTTCGATGCAGTGGGCGCACACAATGCAGTAAAGGAGAACTAGGAGAGCAAAAAACTCGATTCCTAGACACGTCGATCTAGCCGCTAGAGAAGCAATTTGTTTAGTCGTCGTCGTTGATGAACCTCCTTTCGTCTATTGGAGAATATGTATTTTGTTCTTATTGCAGCTCAACAGGTCACCAAATACGCCGGTCGAATAATTGTTCCTGGCCGAACGTTAGGGTATGGGTTAGTGACGGGTTGGAGTACTTTTCCTTGCCTTGCTGGGTAAAACATTCCCGCTGCCTTATGCTGTGCTCCAACATTGTTTAAACTGGAGGGGAGAAAATGGAAATAGCCTTACCGGAATTGTGCACGGAAGTGTGAAGAAGTGTGCCTACGGACCCGTGTTCGTGCGGGAAAAACAAGAAATGAAACGTACATTTGATCTTTCGGGGCGAGGCAATGCCCTCCGACATCGTCAAACAGGTGCAACGGTTCGGTACGGACTTTTCAACGGTTTTTCTTGACCACTTTCGGCGGTTTGGGACGGAAGCCCACGGCGAAGGTCTTGATTTGAGGATGTTTAACTCCATTCTTGATTGTTTCTTTTGTTTTTTCTTGGTTAGGAATCTGATTATTCTCCGTTGCCGGATATGACTGACGAGGTTTTTAACTGGTAATATTGACGGCAACTCACCACTGCGCAGTTCCTGTCCCTCTATGTATGGAAGGAACACTTGGGAAAGACCAACCGCCCAACCTGTGTGTGTGTGTCTGTATGTAGTTTGCGCTGTAAGGCGTATCGCTTGCAATGCACACGACGAACCACATCACGACCAAGTTATTTGCACGGTTCAAAGGACACCCACTGACAATGGAACGTTTTCTGTATTTCGGGGTTTCGGTTGTCTAACCTTATGTGCATGAAGGGATAGGTTTTTTTAATGGAGAAGGATGGACATTCTAAGACGATGTGCTTTGTCTGGAGACGATGTGGAGTAAGGGAGGAACGTACCTTCTGCGCACGTGTTCAAATATGATCGGGAGCAGCGTTTTTTTTACCGGAAGCGCTGGTTCTTAAATTTTATGGAAATATGGTGCGTACAAGAGGGCGACGAGACTCTCTCGTGGCGTCGAGACATATTCCGAGTGAGTTTATGACACGCGTGTGCCTACGCGTATTAGCTCAGGGAAGAAGGGCAAAGGTCACAAATTGCGCTTTTTTTCGTGATCCTCTTCCTCTTTCTCTCTCACTGTGTACAAGTTTGTTTAGGTTGGAATTGTAAAGTAAGGCTGTGTCTGCAGCGTTCTTTTCTGAATGCTTCATAGCCTTAGCTTAGCGCCTTAGTATGATGATGCCCTGCCGTCAAGTGTGCTTGTTCGTTGTGCCTATTTATTGCAGTTCAAATTTCGCAACTCTGCAATCCTGTTGAGGGAAGCACGTGTTGGGCAAATGATGAACATATGTGCCTTACGACCTAATACATGTGTGTGCATGTTTTGTATGCCCTTCATTCGCCTCTTCTTAACCATTCCGTTCCGATGTGTAAAGCACCGGAATGAGTGCCTTTCGGGTATGATTTAATTGTATGCAGGACTGTATTCCGGGACATTAAAATATCCTACCTCTCTTTGATGAAAATATTCGACTGTCTTCCTTCCAGGGTCGCATTTTTCGGTAGGTCTTTCGGTCGTCTGTAAGCATCCCACAAAAAGAGCACATCGAAAGTGATGGCAAATGGCGATGATTTTTCTTGAGATACGTTTCCTTCCGCTTCCTGTCGTTTTAACCGTGGCTTAGTACCGTGCCGACAGTCGACTCCTTAACTCACAATACGAGCGGAAGTTTGCAAGAATATTATAATGCGTTGTTGTAATCGGAAGTAGACACTTTTCGGGTAGCGATCATAGTTTTTTCTTTACTTTGCTGCTTGCTACTGGTTGATGCTCATTTTGCGAGTTGTATTTTGGCTATATTACTTTCGGATTCATCATTTCCAAGTGCTGAGGCTCGTATAATGGGTTCCGAGACGTTTAGTTTGATTCGACACCGAAAAGCAAAATTGAGCTCGAAAATTGTTAATTTTACCACAGCGAACTCATTCGGGTTATTTAAAGGGGTAGCAATCCCCCACCATGGTAGTTTATCTGGTAGAAAAAGAGAGGATTATGAAAACTAGTTGCATTGGGTTAAAGTAACAAATACGCGGGAAATAAAAAAAACAAGCAAGAAAATGGGATTGACCAATCAATAAAGATGATCGCATGATCATAAACAACATGAATTATGGAAACATAGAGAGAGAAAAGGAAATTATCAGTTAGCCATGTGACTATTTTTGCAGGTTATCATTCAAGGGACTTGGGGAAACGGGGACCGATTTGAAATTGCATGCTGTATATTTGTTTTTATTTGTAGGCAGTTGATTAACTGGTGTCGTCTGAGTAAAATATTTAATTTATAGTAAAATTTTTGAGTTAAATAAATTAGAAGTTCTTTTTGAAGAACAGCCAAGTCATGATACATGCAATTTTTATCATATCTATTATATTATATAGCATAACTTTAGGAGCAATGTGTAAAAAATGAAAGGTTTTGTTTTGAGCCAGAAAGGGATTATTCATCGCAAAATCATGTAACAAGTGATAGTTATGAGGCAAGGCTTAAATTGATGGAGACTTTTGATGAACTTTTCTCAAATTTTATATCATTGGAAATTCGTTACCAGTGATAATTGATTTTTTTAACCGATTTAGTTATCCGTAAATTTTTATACAACATATCGTAAAGGTCGTACGTAGTTCAATTCTCTTGTCTGTCCCCCGCAATACAGACTGACTATCCGGGTACGTGGTGAAATTAAGTGTGACCTGTATTTCTTTATTTCGTATTAATTGCGTAGCGCGCGATGGGGCCTTTGCAATACTTAAGACTAGGCATTTAACAGGCATAAACATTTAAATGGCCGGTATAAGGCCGGTATGAACGCGTAGCTCGTTTGCGCCAAATATATTGATACAATATATTTTACTCAAATATCTCATCTTCATAGGGTTTAGATAAGGGATAGCAGCTGCTTACGCATGAAAGAACTTCCCTGTGCTTGATATTTGATATCAATAGCAAAAAACTACGTACGGATATGATTGATCGATGTGAATTAGTGGAAAATCCGGTGTTGAAGTAACAAACCTTACAAATAAATATGTTGACTCAGTGACAGCTTTACCGCTATAATTCAACCATCTAGCTGTATTCACATCTAAATCCACATAAAAACCCATCAAGTATCTAGCAATATTGACTTGCTCACATGTTTTTTTTTTTTAATTTACAGAAGACAAATTTCAACGAGTAGCCCGGTTAGAAAGTAAGGTAACGCCGTCTGGCAACCTAGTCTCCAGACATGATCAGCAGCTTCCGAATGCTGACGAACGTTATCAAACGCTTGCAAACAGCGGCGGTAACACCAAAGAAGACGACAGTACCGGTCACTGGCAGCAGCAGCAGCAACAGCCGCCGCAGGAGGAGGAAGATGGTGAAGCATTGAACCGCAGGTAGGTGACAAATGGTCGTCGATTGCATAAAGAAAGCATACTCGTTCGCCGGTTTTAGCAATAGATGTCATCATGCAACTGTTTATTTTTGTGACATCTTCAATTGTTCCGAAATCGAATCTTTGTGCAAATTCTTTACCGTGATAATTAAGGTGGCGCCACATACAAAACCTGCCACAGGACATAAGCGGGACAGGTCCTTTTTTGTGTGTGTGTAGTTTTGCGTTGCTTCGATGTTTTCTGTTATCATTAACTGCCTTTAAAAAAATTAGACCTTCCTTACAATGAGAGTGACACTGAAAACAATGATTAACTGGAAGTCATTTTTCACATTACATTCGTTCGAGGTTCGTTCATGCTGAGATGGGTCCGTAACAAGTGCATGACAGGCAGACTCGTGATCGGGGACAAAAAAGGATCAAAAGGATGTGTGCAACAACAGTTCCATGCATCGATAGAAATGCAATTGTACGTTAGATATTGAGACCAACGAAAAACAAAATCATCATCACCCAGAGTAAAGGGTCTTTTTCCTTTGTGTTCGGTGCACCACTGACTGTGTCGGGGGCGTAAGGGTATATCGGCTATTTGGAGAGTGGCATGTTGCTTTTTTTTTGCACAGTTTCCCTCCGCTCGGCGCTATCCTTCATTTGAAGGATCTGCCTCTTGCCAGCTTTCTTCCTTTTGCACGATCATTTATCATGTTTATCGATGGGTTTGGCAGGGAATCCCTGGCTCGTTTGTGCAAAGAGGTACCATTACTCGCCCGTTACACTTGTGCTATTGGGAAGGCTTTTTAAAAATGGATCCGATACGGTCGTATGGGTAGTTTTGGCGTGAGATTGACCTGCCAGCATAATGTTGAAAATAGTAATTAAAACTTGATTTCTGCAACTTTAAATGGACTTTTTTTTGTCGGGGCTGCAACTAACTGCCCTCAAGATTAAAAGGGCTCCTGCTATGTGGCAGTTGTTGTATTATTTTTTTCACATAGTTTTTTTCTTGCGCTTGTAAAGATGGAACGATCATTATAACAGAGCTTACCGGGAAGAACGTCGATATAAGTGTCAGATCTTTTGCAACTGTTCGATGTGTTCGTCTATGCATTAAGGGAGAAAAACTGATGCAATTACATTTAAGTGTGTATCGATGTTTGTGGCTGAAAGAAAAAAAAAAACCTTACAGGAAATTGTGTACGTAATGTGTAGGCAGTAGCGGAATAATGTACAATTTGTGCCACTTTACCCCATACCTAATGGGAGATAATTTTCCTCTACGAAAAATACACTATGAAGGCTTTAAAATCATACACATCAACACAAATCGGTCACGCATTTCCAGCAAATTGCAAAGATCGATCAGCAACCGACCGGTTTCTTTTGGGTGCCGCCGCCACACCACAGAATTCCCTTTAAACTTTCCGATGCATTGGACATTCCTTTTTTTTTACCCGGGTATACACAGAATCGTCCAGAAGGAGCACCATGCTGAGCATTTCGTAGTCTGAAATATTAACGATGGTACGTGATTTGCAAAAAAAAACGACAAGCTCTCGAAAAAGAAATGTAATTTTCTCCATTCCTTCAAAGAGTCCGGCGATTTTCGAACGGAGATACCTTCCCCACGGTAGACTTGAAAGCGAAGAAGTACATGCTAGTCGTATATTTATATCATTTCAAGAATGGTTAATTACTAAGTTGTACTTTTTTTATTGTTGACAAAAAGTTGTATTGCGTTCCGCCAAAGGTGTTTATAGCATCCTCCCGGCAATGGAGTGGTGCTTTACAGCTTTACGGTAAGGTGTAAACTGCACCTTAGCGTTGCAATCGATCCGCGCGTTCTTCAAGGATATATGGGGGTGAGAAAAAGGATGATTTCCTCCGATGCAGTTTTATGCGCCTCTATATGCTGCTTCATCCTGTGGTGCTCGCTTGCTCGTGAATGTGTGACTTTGGGATGCTTGCATAATTTACGCACAGCAGTGACTCGATAACTTTTTATGGCTTTTCGATTTTTTTCGTACCGTGTCGTAAAATTGCTGTGCCGCCACTGACAGGCTTTAGGGAGAATGCACCGATCTCATACATACATTCTTCTGGAACAATACAATGTCGTTTTCTTTCGCAGCGAGGACGCGCACACCATGCGATCGTTTCGTACTGTGGGCACACAGGACTTGTGCGTGGTCTCTCCCCAGGACTAGAGCGCCACGCCATAAATAACGGACCTGAGCCCCGAAGCCTACGGTGTGCTTTTATTGCACGTCATATAGATAGCATACGTTTGAGCATTCCAGGAACTTTAAAGCTGATTTTTGACACAGTGCGTGTGAGGTCTTATTGTATCGAGCTGAAGATGTATATGTCTAGTACAGGTTCTTACTGCCACAATGGGTAGTTTGGAATATTTTTATAACATTACAAAAATTTTAGAGCTCGACTCTACTAATGTTGTTTTAACAGTGAGGGATTATGATTCATTTTCTCTGTGCGATTGAAATACTATTAGTTATCTAAATTTCATTAGTATTATATTTTTACCTGACTGCTCTAAATTTACGAAACAAATATTATTACCCAAATCATTGATTGAAGGACACTATGAGCCATTTAATGGTATCATTAGATCTCAAGCTTTCCCACAAAGGAGAAGGCGTAGCGTCACTTTTTGCTGCTTGTAAAATGGTAAAAGAGTCTTATTGTTTATGCTACACAGCAGGACAAAATCTGTACTGCCATTATAACTGTCATTGAAAGAGTTAGCATTTTACAACGGTTTTTGATAAATATTTTTTATTATGTTCTATGTAATGAAAATAACACACGTTATGACAGTGTTTGCTTCCTAGACATAATGACCCAATCGAGGTACATTGTTAATAATCCTATTTTCTTACTAGGCTCAGTAATCGCATCAAAAGCATTATATTTTTGTATGTATATAAGTATGTTTTTTTTAATTATTAAGCAAACTGCTCAACATGTTGCAGAAATTTGATACGAATTTGTAAAACGCCATATAAAAAAGCCTCTACAGGATATGCTGGTGGTCTACATCACTCAGCAATGAACCTGCTGGTATGTAACGGAAAACCGAGCGGAAAAGAACGTAATTTGATCCCGCTCACTGTCAAAATGGATTTGCATGACACCGGACTCTTTCGGTTTGGGCACTTGTCTCGCCTGTGTGTTGCAGTTTTTTGCCGGCATACTGTGATGGACGTAATATTGTCAAATAATGGTAAGGTTTGAAGATGCTGCTAGCTGTACCAACAAAAATAGCAAACGGTTAAAAGACTTCAGTTTTTCATGGATACAATATTAAGGGTTTAAAAAAAGTAAGGTTTAAGGGTTTAAAAAAAGTAAGGTTCAACAATCGTTTTAAGTGTGTCAGCTGCTTTTAGGCGGTGAAGGTAGAACCATACATTCATAAATTAGTTTTTAAATATACTTTCCTTCGCCTAGATCCGCTGGTCGTTTGTGCGCTAATGAGAAGGTTATGGGAAGAGTAAATATTGGTTTTTATCCAGATTCCCATGAAGCTTTCAGGAACCGATGGTCACATTTTTTGTTGTTGACGTGTAGAAATGTCTGTTGTGTGCCGTATGGCAAGCGGGTTACAACTCTACCGAATTGTGAAAGAAAGGATCCTATCGCTGCCAAACAGGTAATCGGAGCTAAATCACCTTCCCATATGGTGTGGGTCCTTTCTTCCACTGTCTGTGATTAGCCGCTTCGCCAGACTCGTTCGATTAATTGGGTGTTAGATTTATGGATCCTAATGACCACCCACCCATACTTTGGTACGGAGGTAATCGGAGATCCTTTTGAATCCGACCGAACACACTCAATGAAAAGAGGTTTAATTTGCATTTTTTGTTGTTGTTGTCTCAAAATGTCTTTCCTTCTGCGATAGAAATAATCACTACAGCATGTTGCACCGAGGCCTTCTCTACAAGTTATCAGATCTTTGCGTGGACCGTTTGGTTTCCTTCTGGTTTGCCTTTAGACACTTTTCTACGTTGGAGTGTTTATGTTTTGCCGTGCCTCAATGGAGCAAAGATTACTCTCTTCTACCCTTCGGTATTGTGTATTTTATGATTTCCGAAGGAACCTCTCGTCGACTCCGCCGTTCCCCATGGCGAAAATGAAGGAAAGCATGATGAAGTGGCTACTTGAGTTGCCGAAAATGTGAACGTATGATCGCCAACGATGATAGAGTGTGGCCTTTTTGGGTTGGGCACACGATGCCATGATGGTGATGTCCGTCCTTAGAGCACTCGGGATTTGTTTATGCGCTTGGTTGAAGTGTCGTTGCAACAGTTGTTGGTAAACGTAGATGTAGTAGTAGCACCAGAAGGAAAGATCGAGTTTTTATAAGGGACTATAGCATCCGTCGTATTGGTATATAGATGACAAACGTAAATCATAACTTTTGGCGCGCAAATGTGGCGTCTGAGACCGTTAAAGGTTTGTGAGATATCGACTGTTTAGGCTTAACGATACCATCATTTGCAGAATTAATACCTGTAACATCTTTGTTTTGTTGTATATGGTTGTGACTTTTGCAGCATAATTATTTCAATCGATATCCATAAAATGTATATCTGATCCTGATTCTAACAAGATTTGTTCAGTACCATGATGGGTCAATTTGACAGCTACTTTCCTTCGCCTAGATCCTAGATCGTTGAAAACACGAACAGGAAAAAGGATATCTGTGTTCAACCTTTTCTTCGCTTTCCGCCCAATTCTGGCTAGAACAACTGTTCGGAACCGCTATTTTCACCTTGCTTATAGGATTTCTTGCCGCAATATCCTGACCAAAAGCGGCGTAGCAGGTAGAGCGTATTAGGTTTCCCAGTACCGTTCCTCTCACAGTCGACGACCGTTGATCTTTCCTATTGGTGTACCTGTTGCTGTCTACAAAGCCATGCTAAAATACACGCATTCAGGCCATTGTCTTGCTATTATGCTCTCCCAGTCCCGTGTCTATCCTCCTACCCATTCACGTCTTTCACAACCTGTGGGTCCTGTTGGAAAAGTATTCGTGCACAGTGAAAACGGTAAGGCTCATGTGGATGAGCGCGCTACCTGTTTCGGTGTTTTCTGTGTTTTTGTTGTTGCTCCTGCTTCGTCCTGCCAAACACAAGTGTGCGTTCCGTGCCCGTGCGCGCCAATACATACGAGATTGGTCTGTCGGGAGGAGAAGCTAGAAGGAGGGGTGTTGATGTGATCGCAAACGGTTTGCCCCGTCGTTGGTACGTGCGGCGATATGATGGTGATGGCGATTGTGTGTGGAAACCGTTTTCCAGCTTCCAGCACTCGCTCGCTCGCTCGCAACCTGCCGTCCAACGTCTAACAGGATTATAACAGGTATGCTTTAGTGATGGTTTTTCTCTCTCTTTGGCACTGGTTTTTTTTCATCTCTGCTTCTCACTCTTGTTGTAGATGCAAAACCTCTACCACTACTGCACAAGGGCCACAAGTATACGGTTGGGATCGGTGCTGCTGGACACGAGTCAACCTTTGCTGGATGACGGTTGGGCGATGAGCCGTGAGAACGTGCGCTCCGGCAAAAGTGTGCGTTTTTATGATTTGTTGTTGTTGGTTTCTCTCCTTTTTTGTTCCGTTTTTTTTGTGTGTAGGTCTAATCACCAGTCTTCACTTTTTCCTAACGAGAATTTTCGTTTGTTTATGTCTTTTTTTTCCTGTTATCCTTTTAGAAGCAAACCGTGGGAGTAGTATGAACGATGGGATGATGGTGATGTATTGGTATGGACGGAGTTGGCGCGCTTTTTTAATATTCTGGCGCGAAAAAGTGGCGTCAGGTGGATATTAGACTGCACGTGTTAGATATCTAGCTGGAATATTTGGAATATGGTGCACATAAAGGATACAATTGGACCGTGGAACTGTGCTCTATTGAGACAAAATATTGTCTCGCAGTTTAGTAAAACGTTAATGCTATTACACGGCATTTCATAGGTTCCAAGTTCTAGTTTAATTGAGGAATTTTGTCAGCTTTGGATAGAGCGATCCGCTATGGTGACGAAAATTTGAGTTAGGGAAAGCACGACGCAATATTATAAAAAGTTATAAATAAGCTAGCTTTGAATAAAAATATTATTCAAAATTCTAAAATTATTTCGTTGCATGGGATGCAAATTTGCAAGGAAACATGCAACTGCTCAGAACAAAAGCGTTAACAATTTATCCTGTCTAATTGATTTCGACTTCAATTAAAGAAATAATGGCCTTAGTGTTTATCTATCCGACGTAGTGTCGTGCCCATCAGAAGGACAGCGCATACTTCAGAGCTAATAGACAATCAGCTCCCGGTAAAGCTTCCATCATCTCGGACTTGAAAGAATGGATCGACCATCCCTGCAAGCTCTAGGGATCCTGTGCGAAGCAAAAAAACTAATTACCGATTCTATATTACCATATGTAAATTTATCGTGCCGACGTTTTTCATTGAAAAAGTTTTTCACTTCCATTTCGATCGTTTCGGGGTCGACCTTATGTTCGATGGAATTAACAACTGCTCAGGTGTTTCTCCCGATGGTTCACCAAGGCCTACCTCATTGCTTTTGCAAAAGGTTTGAAGTAAATGGGAGGGAAAGCAACGGAAAAAGGTAAATCTTATCAGTGGCTCTGAGAAGCACAGCTTATCTGCTAGGAAAAATAAACAACCTTCCAGATTAAGTCTTTGACACTGTACCGACCAACAACCGAAGTTGGTCAGCTAACTAGCTATTTGCATTTTTTCCCCTCTTTTCCTAATCGATACCACCAGAGGCGGCCCAAAAAGATTGCTTTGGTGGAAGCTGATTAGATGCTCAAACCGGCGGTAGAAAGGATAAGCGAGCACGCTGGGTTTCTTCGATGTTTCATGGAAAGGATGTGCTGCATAAAAGACACACGAAAACATCAGCATTGCAAAAAGTGAAGACTCCCTGCCGGTATAATCCTTCCTTTAGAAAGGGGAAGAAAGAGCCGAAAAAAGGCCAAAAATGTTCTTTGCTTTTTTGCTTCAAAAATTCATTTCTAAAGACAGTGCTGCAAGAAAAAACCCTGTGCGCATTGGTTGTGGAACTTTCTTGCTTACAGCGGACATTGGTCAATCTTTTTTGTATGTGCGGATTTCGTGACAATTGTCTTGCCCGCCAACTGCTCATACTGTGGTGTGCTGTCCTACGTGCTGAATGAATTTGAGCCGATCTATTTAGCGGATTGCATCTTTACCAGGCTTTACGGGGCTCAGGGGTGTTTTTTTGTTCTACATTTTCGTCCCGCACAGTGGATCGTTGTATGGGCGGTACGTGATCAAATTAAGGCTACGTGATACGGGTACGGTTGTAATTTTGGACAGACAGGTTTTCGAGCAGGGAAATTTTTGTTTCTGTAAAAAGGTGTAAGGTGTATTACGCAGCGGGTTGCAAAGGTGTGTAGCACGTATTGCGAGGGATGTTCGGTTTGGGACATGAATAATGTATAACGTTCAGTAAATGAATGAACGAGTAGTTCATGGAATTGTTGCATAATGAAAGTTAAAGGTTTGATCGAACATACATTTAATGTGAGCTTTAAAAACTTTCGTCGATTAGGAAATAATATTTTTACCTTTAAAACCTTATGTTTTTGCTGTTAATATTACACGAACTCCTATAAAGTTGTGTAATGACGTTCCAAAAATAATTGCATTCCCACATCCCTTAACCGTTACATCGCATTCTCTTATTATTGGGCCCTGTAATCAAAGATTCCCATCCCGGGCTCTGCGGCTCTCCAGCAATTAGGGAGACCAAAAGCACACATTGGAGCATGGGAGGGGGTTTAATACCCAAGGCTACTACCCAAATGATCCGGTTCCTTGGTTTCGCACCGGTCAGAACATCCTTTCGTTTAATGAAGGAGTTTTCAATGTTCTTCTTTCTCCCGCCGTAGCTGCGCATGTATGTCATTTTGTCGAAAAACGAAGGTAATTAAATCAGCACCGCCGATAATTGTAAACTTTGTAAACCGGTTTTACTTACCCGGCACCTAAGTGGCTCCGGAAGGACCATGGGAAAACATCATCTCCCGGGCCTAAATCGTCCCAAAATCGCCCAGCAGTCGTCCCAGGGTTTACTGGTTTTTGGTTGGAGAGCTGTACAAATACTGGACGGGGGAAGGGTTGCAAACACACAAACCGTTGTTGAACTGGACAAACGTGTATGTTGTTGTTAGTCCATCGTATGGGGAGAGATGTATGCTATTGGAATGCTTTTAAAGATGTTCCTGTATGAACATTCTCTTCAACTCTGTTGCCCACTGTCTCTTAGCAGTTAATGTGGGATTTACGTACATTTCAAAACCAACAAGATCTACCCAACAACGTTACCGATCAAACGGTTTCGAAGGCGCAATGTTTTGGTTTTTGTAAAGTCATATGTTTCTTAAAAAAAGTTCTCTCACAGACGGTAACAAAACCCTCAACAGGAAGACGAACCTTCATCAAACAAGTGCAACGAGGTTAGAAAAAGGTTAGAGGCAAACGGTTCCTCGAATTCTCGAAGAATATCTCTAAAACAAATCTTCCAAAAATTGGAACAAGTGTCTTGCATCAGCGACAAAACACACTCCCACAATGTTGGAAGGCTTTGGTTGTTTTTGTGTTTTTGTTTTGCGACTGTCGTCATCTTTCGCCCAGCCATTGCATCCCGCAGAAGTCATATGTTTTCGATCATATGATTATTTATTGTTCCGCTATGTCTGGTCCTTTTCTGTTGCGTTGCAAATACGCCGAGACGAAGGTTTGAGCGATCGATCGACAATTTGCCTTTAAACGTTGAAAAAAAAGAACAGAAGGAATGTGAACTACTAAAGGGACCGCAAAAAAGGTCCCTTTGAATGTTATGTGTGTAGTCACGAATCCTTCGCCTGTGGCTATCTCACTCACACTGCATGGCTTGGTATTTGCGAGGGTGTACCGAAGGGAGAACGAATTCCTTTTAAAGTTTAAAAAACCTCAGAACGCTTCGGTATGTCATCATGTTCTTGCGTGTTTTGTATCCTTCCCGCAATATCCTTTTCCTGCGGACTTTCTTTTGACCTTTCTTTTTCCCGAGCGGGGATTTTGGTTTTCCTTCGGACGACCATTCTTCGATAGCTTTGTGCCCACCTACACACGTACGCCTGCCAAAACGGGCGCAGGGTTTGATCCTTCGAACCAATTTTTGAATGCACTGTTCCTTAAGCGCGTATGATCAGGTTCCTGTTTGTTTTTTTTTGTTGGATGATTTTTTGTTGGCTTTTTTCCCTGATTCCTCAAGTGCATCTCGTGCATTTTGCTATCCATTCAGGGTAAAATATTTTAGGCGAACAGCACCATATTCGTACTCGTAGCTATTTCTCGACGGCGGTTTTCGAAGGGCATTTTTTTGCGCCATACATTTTACCGTTGACTTTTCGGAGTTAGAGTAACCGTACTGGGTGCGACCGTTTGCCCTTTTTTGCGTTGGTAAATCATTCGAAACACATCATGCTATGTTGCATATGGATTACACATGTTTGCCATTTGGTGATGCGTGGCGTTCGAGAAACGGGCGAGAATATCATCCTAACTGAAGAGCGGCGAGATGCGCTGGACAGAAGAAATGACACCCATGTACATGGCTCTGCATGGGATCATCCGTCCGGATTCGAGTGGTTGTTGCAGAAGGGGGTTCCAGTACAACCCGGGGCGCACTCAGGACTCTACCCCCCGGGGCGTTTCGGAAACAGTGAGATCGTTCGGAGCGGTCTAATTTTGGATGTAAATGATGATCCTGTCTGATCTTCGCAAGAAATGGATATTGCGTGTGTGTGTGTGTGTGTGTGTGTACACGTTTCCTGGCAACATGTGTACGCCACAAGTGCTGACGAAGAATGTAGACCTTTAGTGACAGTTAAGTCACCACCAAACAGTTCCGAAAGCGCGCCATTGTGTATCAGTTGGGATGCAAAATGACTAATTCTTATTCGCGTG
>KB677291.1:0-18727 GCA_000349165.1 Anopheles christyi | reverse complement strand
TACTGTAAAGAAGAAGAAAAGAAGTTTGTGGCCCTATATTACTTTTAACTGTCGCTGTAGTCGTTACGTTATTGCAGTGTGTTCCTGAGGCTCGCAACTTACACGTTGCTTTGCAACTGTATTTCATATTTAAAAAAAAAACCTTCATTTAAATCATTTTCCATAGTTCAACTATCAAACCATCGAAATAAAAAAAATTGTAGTAATGCAACCGTTTACAACAGTGTTTGGCAAGAAAGTATGCAATCCCGTAACGCATAGTGTATCAACATGATTTCATTGCTTCAAATGATTTCCCATCAAGAAGGGTAAACTAATGCAATCGTTTAATAGTTTTATCTGCGTTAGTTTCCATTTGAACACAACAAAAGAGTAAAACCCATTTTCTTTGCGTTGGAATAAAGCGACGGCCTAATCGGTTGCGTTACTTTCAATTGAGCACCATTGGGTGAAGCGTTTTTTTAACATATATTCGTGGGTTTAAATTTGGCTTTACCGTTTGCATTGCTAATTGTTTTCCTTTCGTCTGTTGCGGGTTTTACACAGTCACCAAGAAAATGAGCATAATATTTGTATACATGTTAATACAAATTAACAAGCTGCCGAAGGCTCCAAGCTGCCAGTCGTAAACGACTTTGGTCGTACGACTTTTCAAATTTGTTGTATGGGATTTGACAGATAAGGTCGGATGACAGTTTTGGTCGTACGGCCCCAATCCCATACAAAAAGTCGGATACTGCCCTGACACCAGCCTAAATCCTATCAACATTGCAAAATTGTCGCCTGGGTATCCATTCTAAAGCCACAGACGTTTTACTGAAATGTCTTATCAGATGTCATTTTTTCTTCGGTAGACGTCAAAATTCATTTCGCTGTGATTTCATTTATTTGTGTGGAAGCCGCAAACTTGAACAGATTAAGGTATGGAGCCGAATCGCGACAAATGGTGTGGAAGTATACGACGACGCCGATTCGCGTATACTTCCGTAGCGGCAATATCACATCTCGTATATTTTGTAAGTATATTAAGTAGAGTGCCAGGCAATCGTGAATGCTAATTCCTCTACTGATCTTCTTTCACACAGACTTAAAATAAACTTGTATGGAACAAAACATAATGGAGGTTGAACGCTCCATGCTGTTTCTGTGGAAGCCATACACAACGGATATAACGCGGCATCATGATGGCACTGCAATGTAGAACAGCAAACGAAGGAACTCGTTCCTTTTTCCAATCCAAATATCGCCCGAGTCTTACCTAATTAAAGCACGCTGTTAACAAGCAAAAGAAATATTTTTCTTACGGGAATGCAGATCCGAAAACTGTCTTTAGGTTTTGTCCGCTCGTTTAGATATCTCCATGGGGTTAACAAAGTTTGTTTCGTTAACTGAAGGGCGTATGCCTGGTATTTGGCGTGTGAGTGTAAGTTAAAACGTCTGAACAATTTTAACAAGTAACAAATCGTTTTGTGGTTCTTGATGCTAAACTTTTTATTCCTTTTCAACGAAGTAACGAACGAATCACAATCACCCTCGACCTCGAGGTAGAGAAAACTGCAAACCATTTCTGGACCCTTCCGGGCAACTGCTTATCGTTCTTCCGTGCGTTGGATTATTTAATGACTTGAGTTTGGGGAAGGACACACACACACACATTTGCTACACAATAGCACAATATTACGATAACGAGTGACTGTAGTAATGTTTCTTATTGAGTATAATAATGAGTGTGTTTGCATTTACGCACTGCTCAGCGCATCCACACCCGGCAGTACCTTGCCCTCGAGCAGTTCCAGCGACGCACCGCCACCAGTTGACACGTGTGACACCTGCGATTCGGTGCCCCACTTGGCACAGCACGAGGCCGTATCGCCACCGCCAATGATCGACACCGTGCCGGCCTTGGTTGCAGCCACAACGCCATCCATTAGCGACTTGGTGCCGTTGGCAAAGTTCGGGAACTCGAACACACCGGGCGGACCGTTCCAGACAATGATCTTGGAGCGCGCGATCGGTGCCGCAAAAGCTTCCCGTGACTTCGGTCCAATGTCGAGACCCATGTGGCCGGCCGGGATGCCACTGGCAACCGTCGCCTCACTGGTGGCCGCATCCTCCGCAAACTTATCGCCCGTCACAAAGTCTACCGGCAGGTGCAGCTGCACATTGTTCTTCTTTGCCTTGTCGACGAGATTCTGCACGATCTTGGCGCCTTCGGCATCGAACAGCGAACCACCAATTTCCATGTTGTTCAGCACCTTCAGGAAGGTGAACGCCATACCACCGCCGATGATCATTTCGTTCACCTTGTCCAGCAGATTTTCGATAAGCTGGATCTTGTCCGCCACCTTGGCACCGCCCAGGATGGCCAGGAATGGACGCGGTGGGTTGTCGAGGGCTTGCGAGAAGTAGCGCAGCTCCTTGTTCAGGAGAAGACCGGCCGCTCGCTGGCTGTAGCCTTCGCCCATCATTGAGCTGTGGGCACGGTGCGCCGTACCGAAAGCATCATTGACGTAAACATCGCCCAGCTTGGCCAAGCTTTCGCGGAATGTTTTTACCTTATCTTTGTCAGCCTTAACCTGCACGTCAAGAGAAAGGATGCAAAAAAAAAAGGAAAGTGAGTGCATTACGCAATAAATGTGGCGGTTGAGGTGATAATCTCATCCTAGTGTGTCATGCCAGCATTATAAACAAAGCCACACTATTTTTAGCTAAGTCTTTTGTCCGCACGGTGCTATGGTGATAAGCTTCCCCCATTACCTTATTGCCACTCGCATCGACACCCTTGCCTTCCTCCTCCACGTAGAAGCGAACATTTTCCAGCAGTATGACCGAACCCGGTGCCGGATCCTTGCAGGCCGCTTCCACCTCCGCACCGACGCAATCATTCAGGAAGGTTACATCACGCCCGAGCAGCTTCTTCAGCTCATCGGCCACCGGAGCAAGCGTGTACTTTGTATTTTTGTTGCCATCCGGACGACCCAGATGGGACGCCAGCACCACCGACTTGGCACCCTTCTCGAGCGCAAACTTGATACTATCGATGGCGGCCACAATACGCTGATTGCTGGTAATTTTTCCTTCCTTGATCGGGACGTTGAAATCGACACTGCGGAATAAAACATATTTTAATCAAAATCGTGCCTTGATAAGGACGGCGAACGTGGATCGATCGCATTCAGAGGCTGATAAATGCTGCTTACCGCATGAACACCCGCTTGCCCTTCAGATCAACGTTTTCGATGCTTAGCTTGTTGAGAGCCATTTTTACAGTCGACAGTAATGCACGGGATAAGCTTCTTATGGTGGAACAAGAAAAGTACAGCAATTTTCCAAGTGGATAAGGCCCAGGAAAATTTACTCTCGCGCAGCGATCCGACTATTGTTGCTATAACGACTGTTTGGTAAAATTTTCACCGATCTTGAAATGCGTGAATGTCATACCAAGGGCATCATAGTGGGACGGTATTGCCGGAATATGGTCGAACTGGGATGACATTTGGTGAAAAAACTTTGTATTTTTTGTCTATATTTTATTAACTTACAAGCAAAAGTAAAACTGTATACCAGACCAAATGTTACAAATTGTAAAAGACTTGTGAAACAAAAAAAGTGTATAAACAAGTATTATTATAAGCTTACAAGTACATACAACTGTATAATAATATAATCGACGAAGCTGCTTAAAGGATGAAACGTTGCCACAATGCAGCGAAGAAGCTTCTTAACGAGGAAAGAGTAGTTATATGAGTAAAACAAGGCGTATTTGCAGATCAAATAACAATATTGATTCAATCATTTTATGTGTTATTTAAAAACAATTACATAACAGCGATAAATTCAAATTCTATCACATTCCTGCACCTCAAAACCGTTGCAATAAAACTGTTTGTTCGATTTACATAACTCCTCACATAGAAAGATTCAGTCATTTACACCTAGACGAATGCTTTTTAGATGATTGTAGTCGTATATCCCAGTATATTTCTACAAAATAAACAGTTCGATAAATTTCAAACAATTTAAATTCATCCAACATATTGTCATCAGTTCGCAGTAACTGGTCGGAAACGTCGAATTGCACATAATAAAGGTACAATATATATATATATTTCGCTATTTATAATATTCCATTGGATTCATTAATTGATATCAACATACAATCTTACGAGCGTCCCGTGCTGCACCAACTTACGAATGTTAACCGTTCTTATCAGCGTGGCCGTTTGCTGCTACGTTTGCTAACATTCCAAATGCCGACACGTGCACATTAGCCCGACTAGCCCCAGAAGATAATCCGGGGACGCACCACCAAAAAAATGTAAAACGATACAGTTTCTCCATACATGTTTCCGTTCATTATATGATTAAGTTGGTTTGCTGAACTGTTGAATAATGTTGATCTAATCAATTCGGCTTCCTACCTTAAACTATCGATTGGTGGACCTTACACACTCTCTTTCTCTTATTAACAAAATACAAAAAAGGCGCATTGGAAGAGATATGGTAAAATAGAGACGATTCTATCGAGCAAAGAATTTAAATTGTTCTGAAACACCGACACAAATAACAGAAAAAAAAGAACGAATAACTAATTTATATCATGGTCGTAAACTTTTGCGTTTGCTGAGCAAGGGAAAAGGGAAAAGAATGAAGCACATAAATAAAATTGAACAAGTACGCTCACCCGAGTGCTTTTACCATCTGGCACCGAACGCGCGTCGATAACGACTTGCGCGGGTGCGACTCTGCGAAACGCTACCACCAATTTCTTCACGCAAACATTGGTACTGTTGTTTAGTAGCGGCGCTTGTAGCGGTCGTTGCGACAGTCTGCTGATGAGAGTAATGCACCACATTATTTTCCCGCTCGTTAGCATCCTCCTCCTGCTCTTCATCTTCTTCCAGAATGGTACCATCGGGGTCTGCAGCCACGTCATCATCACCGCCGATGCCATCGTCATCTTCCTCGTCTTCATCGTATCGCGAGGCGATCCGGCTCCCAACGTACCCTTCGCAGCGTGTTGTACTCATAAACTTTGAACGATTGTTGTTCGGTGGCACTGCACAACAATTGGCCGCCATGGTATGGCTGAGTTCCTTTTGATACAACGTGCGCGCATTCCCGTTTGCGTCCCGCGCACGTCCACTGTCAGGATGGATGTAATTGGCCGTTGCAGCAGCAGAAATGTTGTTGTTGCGTGTAGTATTGTAAGTAGTGTTAATAGCAGGTGCAGCAGGGACGGTAACCGTTTTGCTGCTACCACTATTGCTGTTATTAAATCTAAACCTTCCGCCCGAGAAAAAACTGCTCGATAGTATTGTGTTGCCATTGCTAGTGGTGTTAGCCAGCTAGCTCAGCATCTGTCGAATCTCTTTGTGCACGTGACAGAGGAAGTCAACGTAGCTCACGGAACCGTCGTTCGTGCCACGATCCTCGACCAAGAAGTGCCTCAGCACGCTTTCGAGTTTGTCACGTTGCTTCACGAGCGTTAGCTGCAAAACGGATCACGAGGGAGAGAAAAACGATTTATGAAGAGATAAACGAGCTTAGAGCCCTTGCGTGTACTACTTACGCGCATACAGCGACGCTTCTGCTCCTGAATTTTATCGACAATACCGCGAATGCGCTTGGAAAGAGGATTATCAAATACTGGCAAACCCGTACGATCGGTATCAATCTGCTGAGTGCACTGGGCCCCAAACACCGACTGCGTAAACTCGGACGAAAGTGACAATCCCAGCCACATAAACATATGAATACCGTTTTCTGCGAAACAAAAAAAAAAAAACCCCAAAGCAACCGCAAACATTATTAGTAAATGCATTTTGAAATTCCCTGTTCAACATTCAGTCCACTCACCCAGAATGTATGCACCTTCCTCGACCATTTTATCACCTGTGCAGCGAATGGCCGACGGAATAGCATCACTCTCGACGTTAACGTCGTGCAGTGGAATCAAGCGTGGATAGAAGAATTGCACGGATGTGGGCAAATCCATGCTCATCACGTAGTAGATAACGTACGAACGGTCGTCGATCGAAATGTCCGAACCGCCGGAGAATGCATCGTTCTTGAGCAGACAGTTTACGTACAGCGGCAACAGTTTCATGCCTTCGGGCAGAATCAGCTGCCCGGATGAGGTTGGCGACGCGCAGTGCTTCCGGTAGCAGGCTAGCAGCTGTACCGCCCGGTGTACGATCGCATCCTTTACCGCTTTCGGATTGTTGTCCATCAGCTTGGTCAGACCCTGCTTGGCAAAGTACAGCAGGGTGGTGTCCAGATCACAGCAGCGGAACAAATCCAGCAGTGAGGTGCACATCTTTAGGGTAAGGTTGTGAACGCGTAGCCGTCGCTGGCCAGAGCAGGACGTGTACAGTAGCGCTACCTGCACCAGTACCAGCTCATCCGTTAGCTTATCGTCGTGTTTTATTTCCACCGAGACGGACTTGTCACAATCTGCCAGAAGGTATGGGAAAAAAGGGTCAGTAGAAATAGCAGAACAAAAGCTGGATAGTGTCACAAAATCTTACCAATGCTAGCAATTTCCATATCCTTCGTGTTTGACATGAAAAAGTGACCGTAAAAGTCGGTTGGACGCACGCCTGTCGAGGTACGTACGCGCATTACGGCATCGAATGCGATCGGGCGGGAAATGTTTTTCATCAAATCATTAACCAACCGTGCCCCATCAATATCCGCCTGAAATAAAGAAGGAATATTGCAATTACGACACATTTGCAACAATTCAAAGGTTTATGTTTATGCTTACCTGGAAGTAAGTGTACTTGTAAACTTCCCCTCCAGTCAACCGAGCGACCTGTCCAATCGTGGCTAGATCGATGTAGGCATTGTTGAAAGCGAACAGATCAACCGAAACGCCCGCACCAACACAATCCTGCGCCAGCATGTTGTAAACCGTCGATTGCGGTGTCAGAACCGTTTTCTCCTTGTCCGTGCCGAGCAGCTTACGATCGTCCCGTATCTTCAGCTTGCCCGGCGCTTCCGCATTCGGTAGCGACGAGTGGAACACGTACAACTTGCCAACGCACTCGGATGCTTTCAACGCCTCCAGGCCGGCCTGCAGTGCCGGCAGCAGTATCGTTTCCGTCTCACGTGTATCCCCAAACATCTTAGGAATCTGCTCCATCAGTGCATCGATCACGGTGACTGATTCCTCCGGATCCACCAGGAACCCATCGAGCAGGGGCATAAACATCTCCTGCAAATCGCCCACTACCATCATCTGCGGTTGAGCGAGCGAGCTCTTCAGGTTGTAAAAATGTACTGAGCTGTTGTACGTGATGAAGCCAACCTTCATTGACGTGCGCTGCTGGTCCTGATCAACCGGCAGGTGGCGGATGATGTTCTTCATCTGCGAGCACAGCAGCTGTACCAGCCCCGACTTGACGTTGTTGTACGACACGTCGATCAGGAACACCATTGCCGGAGGCTTCGGCGGTGTGTTGTTGCGGCAGTATTCCTTCGTCGCCATAAACTCGTACGTACCGAGCACCAGCTCTGGCCGCTCGTACTTATCCATCCGCTGACCGGTGTGGTCAAGATGCTGGAAGTAACCCTGCGGCACTTCCGTCGTCGCCTTACAGAACTGACACTGGAACCGGCGGCCACCGTCAAGGAACTGCATCGTAGGGCAGATGTACGCTTTGCAGCGGATGCACCGGATCGGACCCATCTCTCCAAAGTTCACTATCGGTATCGGAAGCTCACCCTCGACCGTGCGAGCAAAAGGAGAAATGATGAGCGAAAACGGAACGGCACTCTGCTTCATAATGTCAGCCGTCTGCGGAATGTTGTACATCGTCGAGCGTACGAAGCGCGGACTCGCATTGCCTTGATCCTGCGTCACGAACTTGGTCGTCACGAGCGGCGGCAGCTGACCAGGCTGATTGGTGCAAAATACACCGCCACAGTTCTCCTGATTCTCAGCCATCACCTGGATGGGATTGGGCATGCTTTCCGGATCGAGACGCTTCTGCTGCGGCACTGGTGGCGGTGCTGGATAGTGACCGCCCATCATGCCTGGTCCTCCCTGATGATACTGTGGCTGTTGTTGTTGATTAAGCTGTTGCTGCTGTTGTTGAGGTTGACCGGCCATGGGAGGCATTTGATTATATCCCGCTCCAGGCGGCATTTGCTGTGGAAGAAAAATGGAAAATCAATAGTAAATAAAAGTACTTTATGCAAATAGGCAACTGATCTTACATTATATCCTCTTGGAGGCATTTGGCCACCCATCGGGGGCATTTGGCCTGGCTGTGGTGGATATCCCTGTTGCTGCTGTGGAGGTTGCATAGGTTGCATCGGTTGCCCAGGCATTGGTGGTCCGGGATACTGTTGCTGTGGCTGAGCTAGCGTAGGGCCACCAGGGGGTGCTCCATACGGTAGGCCTTGTGGTTGGGGCGGTACACCACCTCCGACAGGAAAGGCAGACGGTGGCTGCTGTTGCTGTTGTTGGAACGCAGCAGGCTGAGGGGGAAATTGTTGCCCGGGCAGTGGTGGGCCTCCGCCAGGGGCTGTCATTGGTGGCATGGGACCACCAAACTGCTGACCTGTTGGTCCCGATGGAGGAGGAGCAGCCATTTGATGGCCATTGGTTTGGCCGTACCCGCCGGCCGTTGGCATCGGCGGTCTGACAGCAACGGACGGTGGTCCCGATGGTCCATTGCTCATCATGCCCGGTGTTGTTTGCTGCTGAGATGATGGAGGATATCCACCCGGCATCGGGCCCCCGGTCGATGGTGGACGTACCATCGGAGGTTGTTGAGTCGGAAAGTTCGACGGTGGAGCACCAACAGCGGGACCATTCATGTTCGGTACACCCATTTTAGGTGGGCCCTGCTGCAGCTGCTGCTGAGGTTGTGGTGGACCAGCTAAAGACATGTTCTGCATTTGATTAGCTAGTTGTTGCTGATGTTCGTAAAAAAAAAAAAAAAATGAAGTCATATGGTGAACCACTTTTGTTTCCAGCTACAAGACATTTGTTACATACATTAGGCTGTGCTCCGTTCATGCTTTGCATCGGAACTGGCGGGGGTCCTCCCGCCTGTGGTGCAACTTGCTGCTGTTGTGGCCAGCTTTGTGGCGGATACTGTCCGTATGCCAATTGCGGATTCATACTGTTACTGGTTATATGCGCTCTACGTTCGGTTTCACTTAAAAATTACAATCTGCTGTAAAGAAGAACAACAATTTATACATTACATTTCCCGTACTGCACACTCGGTGTAGTCGTAGCATTTACGCTCCAGCCACCCTTCCGGTACACACATTCCCATTTGGTGAGTTGGATCTTTTGAGTGTCCCGCGAGATGCCTGAACTGACCTTTTTTCTGTTTCTAGTAGCGGCTTACCACAACGACGCATACACTCCACACAAAATGGAAAGTCACTAACAGACGATTAACATAATATTGTGTACACAGAACGCGTTATCCGACGGCACTCCGAGGCAAAAGAAAACCCTTTTTTCCAAGCCGAGCACGGAATTTTGTCGTTTTGCTGATATCCACGTACGTAAATGAAAGTGTCTATTTTGATTGTGTCACCGAGAACTGTCAACGTTGCCACGTAATTGAACGAAAGATTTCACCGCTCTGTTTATTAGTGAGCAGTTGAGTTCTTCGCTCCTTTCCAACTGCATTATTCGTGGTTTTGTTTTTGGCTTTTGGTTTTTCTTTTTCCGAAGATTGACAGAATGTGCTATCTCGCTCTTGAAAATGGCACGAGCGTATGTACTTTCTCGCTCTCTGCCCACAATACATTGCACAATGCCCCCACAACGCTGGGCGTAATGTCCAAAAATCTACTTTTGTCTAGCGATTTAAATCAAAATATTCTGCTGTTAAGGCAACATGAACCGGTCTGATTAAACAATCGCCTGTTAAACATCATATTTCGGTATGTCTCCTTCACTAAGACAGTACAATTAGTGCAATAAAAGTGTATTTATTACTAATTATATTTCAAAACACTGCCAAGAACATCCCATTGTGCGTTGTGCGGTCATAATAATATGTGGTGAAAATTGTCGACAGAAAAAAAAATACATATTATTGCCGCATAATCTGATCTTGGATCCAGTAGTCGTACGTACCAGGTAGCATAAAACTAAGTCAAGTAGGAAATGGCCGAGTCCAAGAAAACAACCGACGATGCCTCACGGGACAAGGAGCTGGATGACCTGCTCGACAGTAAATATATGGAAGCCTCTCGCATTCCCCACCAATTATCGGGCTAGCCGGAAGTGTGTGGAGGGTGTGTTTGGGTGTAGATTATATAATAATTTTTCGCTTTTTCACCACCACCCAATCACACAGGTGCACTCGAGGATTTCAGCAAACAGAAAGTAGATCCCAAAAAGCAGACGACGAGCGATGGTGGTGCTACCGGCTCGGGAGAACAGACAGTTCAGCATGAAGATCCGCCAACGGAGCAACTTTGGAATGAAGAGTTTGTCGAGTACCGTTACTGTTCCGCTGTCATAGCACACCTGTGCATGCAATATCGCGTATTGTTAGCTTACACGTTTTCTCTTTGTATTTGTGGCCCACAGCCAGCAGGCGAAAATGTTCGAACAGCACATGGCCGCCCTGTTCGGCGGTGGCGAGAAGGTGGACAGTGAACAGATCATGCTCGGCTTTCAGCGAATCGCCGAAGCGGCCGGCATGGCAGTGCGATCGGAAGGGACGGCAACCGACACTGAGACAGCACCGGCCAACACACTCGACCCAACGATAAGCCAAAGTATCAGCGATGCACTGAAAGCGATGAGCGAGGGACGGGAAAACTTGCAAACACCGTTCAGCCCGGAGGATGTGGCCAACATGTTTGGCAACATTGACCTGAATGCGTCGGGCGAAAACAATGCCTTTCTACCGTTTATGCAGAATATGATGCAGAGCCTGCTGTCGGCCGACGTGCTACTGCCGAGCATGCGGGATCTCGTCGGTAAGTACCCGCAGTGGTTGGCCGAGCACGGTGCCGGTCTACCCAAGGAGGAAAAGGAACGGTACGAGAAGCAGCTAGCACTGATGAAAGAAGTTTGCACCGAGCTGGAGAAGGAAACGCCAGACGACAGTGCGGAAGTAAAGAAGGAACGGTTTCAGAACGTGCTGGAAAAGATGCAATCGATGCAAGATCTTGGTCAACCGCCGGCCGATTTGGTTGGCGACCTAGGGCCGGGAAATCTCAACCTGCCAACGCTCGATCCATCGTCCTTTAGTGAGCAGAATCCCTGTCCTATCAGTTAACTCGAGTGAACGGATGCACAAAGCGGTTAATATGATGATGGGTGGAAATGGTCGCTGCAAGCTGGCGAAACTGTGTGTCCTCTCCGTTTTTCGGTGTGATGGTGTTGGCTTAACATTGCAGTCGTATTGCCGGTATGCTGTGTTTGGGTAGTGTATAGCCTTTTGATTGTTAGTTTTTTTAATTTTTCTTTTTGAGGGAAGGCCGAACAATATTCACGGTATGGATCGTGTCCGGGTTGCTTAAGCATTGTTACACTCCACCTACAAATAAAAACGCTGCAAGCGTTCGCTAAAGCGTGCTGCAAATATTATTTAAATGAACAGTGTTTGATTTAATACTACAATTGTCAAACATTATTTCGAAACGCCTAAAACTGGAGGGAGGGAGAAAAGCCAACAATGCGATTTTTGTTTGCGACATCTTATCCTCTCTCGACCATAGCACAAGATTATTCTGCTGTTTTGCTCACATAGTATAAGTGTTTTTATTGATCAGGTTTTTTTGTTCACTTTTCTTCGCTTAGTGTTGTGTTGATATTGAAGAGAAAGCCCAAACAGCATTAAATGAATTAGGTTCAATTCTAATGTTATTCCCGGGCTTAAGAGATGCGTGTTTAATTTCTTTTCTTTTCCTATCAATTGTTCTGCTGGGTGGATTTTGAGAATGCATCTAGTTTCTAGATTACCTTTATAATTACGTTTTATCCTTTTCTACTATACGTCCACGGTCAGATTAGATTATAAAACATTCGAATTTGCGTACATAAACTCCATCACGCAATTTCTATTTTGAACTTGAACTTGAACACAGCATGAAAACTGTGATTACCGTACTAACTCTGTTTATCTTTGTGTGTGTGTGTGTAACTAACTCTCTTTATATCAAAATGTTGTATTCGTTGCAACATTTATGTTCTACGCTAGAGTGTTTCATACTGCTAGTTCCTGTTTTTTGTTGTTGTTTAACAGTTTAATGAAGTGTAAGTGACTTGTTTTTATTCCTTGCTTTTTGAATTTGTTAGATACAATGGTTTATTAGTTGATAGTTTCGTGTACCTTCTTTATGTTTCATTTTGCGTTTTATTATTGTTTTTAAATTATAGTTTTGTTCTTCCATTGCACACAGTCGATTGAGAAAATGGTTTTGTTGTTTCTTATAAGAAATAAGAGTGGGGAAAAATATTAGGAAGATGGTAAAAAATTGGCGAATTTCAATTATGCCGAAAATGTCATCTTGATTGAAAACAAAATCTACCCTAAGGAAAAGCAGCTGAATCAAACAGGGTTGCATGGCATTGAAGTGGTTCAAACATGGATGAAAAGGACAAGAAACAAGTCAAATCGAACTGACTTTTAAAAACATCACAATAATTCGGCGGCCTCTTTGAGAATCTTAATTATAAATTATTATATATTTAAAATATATGCATACTTAGGATAAACGCATACCGCGCATATATCATGCATATGAAGCTGTGTGTTGAGTGCAATACAACGAATAGCGAATATGTTTGTCTGTTGATCGTATTTTTAGCATTTCGTTGTGTATGCACCACAACAACATGCTTCTGCTCCGCGTCAGCGAGCGCTTTTCAGCACGAAAAGATTAGTAATTGTTTCATGTGTTCATTAAACGAACTAAAATGCAGCTGTTTATCACATATCAAATCCATTACGGTAAAAAAGAAAAGAACTAACCTAACTTATTTGCATGCAAAGTGCCAACAAATGTTCTCCATTACACAGGATGCAATTATAAATGATCTGAAATTGAGGGTTGCGCTAAGAGAAAGCGAAAATTTAAAGAAGAAAAGCAACAACTTTCAGAGCCACTGGTGAATTAGTTGCTTAGTTAAATTTAAATATCGCGAAACAAGCCGGGGATGCAGAAAGGAGCGTAGGGGGCATGAAATCAGATAGGATTAGAAAGGATTTTTGTTGATTAGATTAATCTCGTTTGCATGAAAGATGAGAAAAAGAAGATGGTTGCTGACGTGTTGTTTCAGAAAAAATGAAAACATCTCTCCGTTTTACTGCCAGTGTATGATTTCCAGCTGCCTATCCCTACACTATGATAAACTTTTACAATTATGTATATAAATCTATTATTTTTTACATTGTTTTCTCTGTCTTCCTTCTCTAACGCAGTTTGCGTTCGCCATTTTGTGCGTGTCTATATATAAATGTTTTATCTTCATTGTTTTGCTATTTTTTCCTTTTCTTCTCTCCAGCAAAACATAAAGTGTCTAACATTATTGCATTTTTACTTCTCCCACCCACCTCCGCACGGGGTAGTGCTAGGACAGAGAAGGTGGAATCTAAACACGGTGCGTGCACGGTGTTGTAGTGATGCCACCACACAAACCGATTGAAAGCTTCTTTTTTTTACATACTTAAACCAACCGTCGATCACATTCAAACTAAACTTTAGCCTTATCGATCGCTGTCTTTGTTGATGCGAAAGCAGAAAAGCGCTTGATACTGGCATAAAAACGCGGACGCACTCGCTAACATACTGCGCATCATCATCAGTCAGATTAAACGGTTATGAGTTGTAATCAGTCTTGAACGGAAACGAAATAACTTAATCTCAGGACGACTGGTTGGCTGGCGCTGCACCCGGCACCGCGCTGCCGATCGTGGACAGTCGGTTGGCATTCGTTGGATCACGCTTGATGTAGAACAGAATGTACGGTTTGCATTCGGCCACCGCCGTACTGCTCACCTCCTTCACCGTATGATCGTTGAAGTGCATCCACACACCATTGTTGATGGCAAACGACGTGTAATGGCCACAGCTCGAACTGAAAAGTTGAGAAGGAAGACAAAATGAGTGAGTTGGTTGTTAACTGTTTTGTAAACTGTACACGCACGTACCCATTGCCGTGATGAACGATAACGGCGGCTAGATCGTAGATGTTGCAGCTGGAATTGGATCGCCTCGTTTCGGGTCCGTTGTTTAACACAAACTGCGACATATCGAGCGCGTTGATCGGGAATGCTATTCTCAGGTCAATCTTTGTTCTGCAAGCAGTGTAAACAGTTAAGTGGAGGGAAATAAGTAAGTGACCGTTATTTGATAAGCTTAGATGTAGAACTTGTTTTACCTGTAGAAATTGTTCCATCGGAAGCGTTTTATGTGCAAGCATAATACATTCGGTAATCGACGTATCCAGAAGCGTTTTGTTGATTTCTGTTTACACTTGCACGAGTTGCAGTAGTATAGCTCGGTTTCTGCCAATTCTTCTACCTGTAAATAGGATCATATTTTTAATTACTATTCATTCATCGATAAAGTATAGTGGTGTATAATCTACCTCGGTGAAACTGGATAGGCAATCGGAAATGTGACACACTGGTGCTCCACTGCCATTTGCTCCATCCGTCCCATTTATACCGCCACTGTCCGCGCCGTGATCTTTGCTGTAGAACTTTTCCGGAATGTCTAACGATAGGTCGAGGAATGGATCGTGCTTTTTGCTTTCCATACCGCAGATCAGACAGCGCACCTCGCTCTGCAGTACACCGCCGAACACGTTCGTTACGATCGAGTTTCGACCCTTTGCCTGCAGGTGGCTTAATCCCGACACGTTGTAGGGATTTTTGTGCTCACCCGACTTCGGACCGCCCAGCTCGACCGGAAATGAAACTTGCTGCAGCTCGGTGTGCAGGCGGTCAAGCATGTAACGCAAAAATTCGTGCGCATCATGCTGCCGATGGCCGCGGAATTGCGGCACCACCTTCCAGATGACCAAAAATAAACACTCCGGCGAGATGGCGCTCTTTGAGCCGTCACCTCCCTGGCTGAGGTTTAGCAGGACCTACCAAATGGGAAAGAGGAACACATTAAAATAGTATTTGATTTTAATATCTCCCCCACCACAATGACTACACCTTTCGGAGCTCCTCGACGACAAACACATCGTCCATAGTTTCCTTCATGCTACGCGAATGGTACGCCTTCTGTTTGTGTTTCATCTCCAGAGCCGGCATCGTGTTGAAGTAGCAGCTAAACTCCTGTATATTGCTAAGCGACTGTAATACTGAGTTCATGAAGCAGGTATTGCCAAGATTGCGCAATCCGACGACCCGCCGCATCGACTTCCGTTTGGCCGTGGACGCTCCGTTCTCGTTGTTGCTGTCGTTCGATATCGTGCGCTTGCGGGGACGCAGCTTACGCGAGCTAACGATCACGGCGCTCGCAGCCGGTATTGGGGCGGGCACCAGGGCACCAAGGGCTGCCGGTGACGGTTCTTCCCATCCAGAGTCACTTGACGAGGACGTGCTGCTGGCCGTTTCTTGTGTCGATTTGGACGAGCTGATTTCCTCCAGCGTGGAGGACGTTTCCGAAATCGTATCCATCTGGTCACCGTTGCCATCCTTTAGCTCTTGTCGCAGCTCTTCCAGCACGTTGTCGTCGGTGTCGTTTATCACAAACTCATCGCACTTGTAGCTGCAATGTTTTAGTAATGGATGACAAAGGTCGTTATTTTTTTTTTTTACTATTCTCAAGCAAATAAAACTAACAGTCAATCAGAACTTACCAAAATACGGACTGGTTCGATGTGTTCATGCAAATGTTATGATTTGAGTGTGTGTTTGAATGCTTCAATGCGTGTCCGTTGTCGTAGCGACCGCACAGCACCGCACCGCACTGTAAGCACATCCAGCTGTCTTTGCTGATGGAGCATTCTGTAGAAAGGAAAAATACAGAAGCAAAGAAGCAGACCGATAAATAAAATTAAAATAAAAACAGTTTCATTACTACATCGACATTTAGGGATGTTTTAAAAGTGTGAACCGATTTTAAAAACGCACTCAAACCATTGTTTTTCTTATTTCTTATATGACCCAAGGTGTGCACCAAACAAAATAGAAAAGATGGTTAAATTTTTGAAAATATGTATTTAACCTCTTGAAAAATATGCTACAATACTTTTCAACAACGGCCAAACAACATGAAAGTAACCATCTCACACATAATCCATCGTAGCCGTAGTAAAGCATTGCTCTCGGCAGCCTCAGCTCGCGTTACGCGCTGTAGGGCACACGCGCAAACACACACACAACCACACGCATACACAAATATGCAAGCAGAATACGCTCAGGTAAAGCAAACCTGTAAAACGCGTTTGGTTTCGTAGGACCACGATGGAACGGGCAGGGATGGCAGCAGCAAGAGAATGAAGGGTGATGCGTCGTTGGTGTACGCCATACAAAAGATCCACCACCAGCCACCAAGTTCATCATTTCTTTCGCTTCTCATTATCAATTCGTTCTGGCGGATGGAGAGAAAAGAGCAGACCGATGGCCTTCTGCACTCTTGTGCACCGACCATGGCACACCATCCAGACCTTAGGGTGTACAAAGACCGCGAGGTAATTATGGATACACAAAACAGCAGACTGATTTGGCCATGAATGTTTGCTATTGCATGCTATGAATGGGATGCATGGGATGATGATGATAATGATGCAGTGCAGTGAGAAGCGTAGATGAAAATCGTTGATGGGTTGTGTGCAGTGAATCTATTTCCTTGACAGCTCCCAACCCATACAGCAAACATATGCGGCCAAAATTGAAACCGGCGTGCGCGATATGGCTTTGGCAAGAAGCAGTAGAAGGAATAGGGAGACACACTGCTGCAACAGCGAGCGACAGACCGCGTTGTTGATGCACATATACATAGCAGCAGATAGCAAACTAGCTAAAAATATGCATTTCATATCCTCGGATGTAGAGCTCCGCACAAGGAAGACAGTCCCACCAGTGTAGTCACAGCCGAAGGGGTATAAAGGAAGAAAAAACGAAAACCTCCAAACACCCTTAACCATAATACCCTCCTACACAGTACAAGCCCTTTCGCAAACAAACTTGCAGCAGGGGCAAGATAATTGGATCGCCAATCGAACGACCACAGCCAGGCAAAGCGCATTATTTTGCGCCTCCAATTATCTACGTTGTTGCCCCGGGAAGAAGGGCCTTACAACGACACACCAAGCACGGGCTTCGATGCGTGCATTTCTCTCTCTATCTCTTTCTCTCGTCTATATTGGCGCAATCATGTTTTTCCTATCAAAGATAGGAAACTGTGAGAAGAGGAAAAGGAAACAGACAGAGAAGGAGCAATAAATTTGACGTGTGATGTAATATCGATTTTTTGTTTACCCCATAGCTAGTATACTACTCGAACCCCTCATCTTTCGATTGCAGGGGTTTTTGCCAGCTCAATATCGTACGCAATTAACACGACCTAATAAAATAATTTAAACTATTTCACAATGGTAACTCAAATTATCTTACAAAGGATGCTTGAATGACATTATAAAAACACAATTAGCAAAATGGAACTTTACGGCTTGGAGAAAAACATTTAAATGTTATTTCTGTCGGGAGCAACCCTGCAAGGTGAGGGAGGGAGTATGGCAGAGCAACCAGATGTTGATATGGGAAGAGAGTAAAAAAAAAAGTTCCATTTATATTCCAAAAATGTTCCATAAATCCGTAAACGAGCAGCGATATGGTGAAGGACATCATTTTCTCGAGCGTTTTGCTTCGCTAAATCACGACTCACTGGTCTACACTCAACACACACATTCACACACCCACACTCCACCCCGACACAGGGGGTTGCGTTTCTTGCCCTCTGTTCGCATTCGTACACTTTGCAAACGCGTACACCCTTGTCTTATCTATTGCGTTCCCTGTCTTGCTAACGCTCGGTATTGCGCTGACGGTTACTACGATTTATCCACCTCGCGTACACCCTCTCGCGCACATCACCCATTCCGAGGTGCTGGTGGGTAGTTTAGATAACACAACTAATCTGTGGAATCGTGTGCGTCGCATCGTGTGTCATTCTTTCGATCACTTCGAGAAGCATTACCTGTACATTTCCAATGCTTTGAAGATGCTGCTGCCGATGATGACGCAGTAGAGGCGACCGTGAGAACAGTGGCCGGACTAACAGAAGCAGCAGCAGCTCCTACTACTGCGTCGGACAGTGCTACCGCATCGATTCGATTCGATTCGATCCTCCTCGTTAGGGCGATGGCATCAGCAGCGACGACGGCGGAAGTGCTGATGCTGCTACTGCTGTTCTTCGCGGCCCTGATCGATTCCCTTCCGAGACCAATATTATCGACGATGTGCGGACAATCCATTGCCACCGCCAGACACCGGGCAAGCACAGCAGTGCTTGGGCTTTCGGATGTGCTCTGTTCCTTTTCCTGCTTCGCGAAGGTACGGCGGGAGCACACACACACACACGCGGGGTTATGTACGTGTGTGTGTGTGTGTTGCTAAGGGTTTCGCGACAAAGTTGGCTGCCGTCGTTCTGGGCTGCAGAACCCGATGACACGGCCTGCTTCGTTGCGAGTATCCGCTTATGAAACCCCGCCGTGACGCTGATGTCGACTGCTGCTGCTGCTGCTGCTTCTCTTCCGTTTTTTCGTTTT